>JAMKCH010017213.1:0-27377 GCA_023653785.1 Ophioderma brevispina
TCCCAAAAATATTACCCTTAAAGCGCTGCCCAATTTCAGGTCTTTAATAAAAATTTATGCAAATTATTTACACATATTTTTAAAGTATTGTTTATTAGCTTTTCAAAACAGCAAACCCCATTGAATTTGGGTCCCAAATCTGTTTTTTTTTTACTTGTAACATGGGCAGGCTGAGAAGCAAATGCAAGAAAAAACAAAGGCATATCTCTTGAAAACATGTTTGTTCCGCAAACAAATGAATAAACAATCAAAACATGTCACTAAAATGTTAAACATCCAAGCTTCAAAGAAACAATAGAAACTTTAACATTACACATCAAAATGCATGTTAATGTGTGCAAAAGCAAGCCTGTCCATGTTGCAAGTAAACAATTCCCAGATTTCATTCAATTAGGAACAACTCAAGTCATTTGGGACCCAAAGTCAATGGGGTTTGTTGTTTTGAAAAGCTGATAAACAGGACTTTTAAAATATGTATAAATAAATTGCATAAATATTTATTAAAGACCTGAAATTGGGGCGCTTTTAGTGTAAAGTTCTTTTTGGGACACTCTGTACATCAAGATCATGTTTTGATTTGTAAACATTGCAATGGGAATGAGCACCTTTTGTTAGAAGCTACACATTAGTGAAGTGGAAGAACTCTATTATTTTGGATTGCAAGACCTTTAATGAGGAAAGGTAAACTCAATGTGATTATCTTTGCTGGTCTTTTTTTGTATGTAGACTCATATAACCATGTCATAACCATCCAAAGTTCATATCATATTTGCCATTAAGGATACATGGTGCACATTCACTTAACATTGTGGAGTGGTATTACCATCTAAGAGATGTACTGGTATGTTAGAGCTCACACTCAAGGCAGCTGTGAAAGCTGTGCAATAATATTGAACATAATTATGGGTGTTTTCACAGTAAAGGTACCTAAAATGTAACACTGTGTCAAAAGTCAAAAATTTCAAGCTGGTTAAACAGCATTTTGTAAACGACTTTCTTGATTACTTTTTTGTTCAATGTTAATCTCTTTTCGTAAGGAGATAAATTATAAACTATTAATTTTCTACCTTGATGTTCTGAAAAATATCCTACAATGGGTCCATAAGGGCAATGTTAACGGTTGTAACATTTGACACACTGTTACAACCATTATGAACTGCGGCTATATCTCGAGGGTTGACTTATAGAAGGTCCTAACTCAAAAAAAAAAATGCTAACTCAGAGTTGGGACTGTTTGTTTGGGAACTGTATAGTTGCTCCAATTGCCATGTGGTCAAGTGAATGGGAAGTGGAATTGATTTAACCTTATATTTTTAGAGTATATGGGCAATACAGATTTTGGGGGTAACAAAATCTCATAAATGGCAACAGTGCTTGAGTTGAGTTAGGTCCTTCTTTAGTGATCCAAAACAACCCTTGATCTTAAAAAATCTGCAGTGTTAAATGCTAGAATTGCACTGCGTTATAACACTGTGTCCATATAGTACCTCGATAAATGGGAGGCAATCTGGTGTGTACTTAGAAAATAATTATCACGAGTCAAATATTCAAAGTTCAAAAAAGCTTAAACCAACAAGTCGAATCCCAACTTTTATTGTCAATCTGAGTTATTGCTTTGATGAATCTTACCTGGACGAGACGGGGATATTGGATTGTTGTGATGGTGAGTTTAACTTTTCAAGAGTTGTATGTGGAAAAAGATTTTATTTCATTTGGGAATATTAGATAAATTCCCCTTTTAATTGATTCAGGGCTGTACTTATTTCATTTGCATTAAGTGTTGCATATTGTGGGTTATAAACCATTGAATGAGTGTGTGTCTTGAAGAGGAAATGTGAACTGTCCCCCCCCCCCAAGCTTGCTATTTTGGGGAAAAATTGGCCTGTAATGACTGAAGAGGAGCATACATTGTGTAGTTGTTAGATTTTAAATTATAGCCATTCATCACAAGAAGTGTTAAAAACACCATCGTTATATTACCATATTGCAACAGTATAATCTTTCAATGATTGGTCCGAATTTTAAAGTCCAAAACAGTTAAAACAATCAAGTTTAACAGATAAATATTATTGGAAGTCCTTGTCAATAGAGCGCACTCTATGTCAAGTGGCCACCCTGCTCTGTCGGGAATGATTTAAACTACATAATACTAATACGAGACCAATTTCCACAGGCTGTTGTAATTCAACGATGATGCGCTTTTACAATCGAAATTGCAAAATGGTACTTGTGCCTTTAAACAAGTCTGTGGAATTTTCCTTTCAGTAAAAATTCTCTGGAGGCAGTGCTGAAAATAAGGGCCACAAAAAAATTGTTGTATTGGGTAACGCCCAGGCAAAATAGGGAAGGGCAGGCGGATTTTTTTTTTTACTAATGCATTACTACATCAAATAAAGCGTCACACATAGTCTATGTAATGTTATGAATATGATACTTTGGACTCTTATTATTGAAAATCTTAAAGAGAATTGCCAAAGTTACACCAGACCACAAAAACACAAAACATATTGAGAAAGATCGTAACCATCAGGTGAAAAACAACTTGCAAAAATAAGATTTTTGGAACATCAATAAAAAAATTTAGGTAGTATACTTTTGCTGTCAGCAGGCTTGATTTTCAAAATTAGGTCGGAGTGAGCGGTTTACTCCCAATACAACAATTGTAGTTTTTTTTGCCTACGTTGATCACAGCTCAAGACGTGCCGGAACCTTCGTTTTATCTTGTCAGACATGCTTTGGAATTGCGCACAAAATACAGACTTCAGTTGTTGAAGAGAGACTCTCTCCATTAAAAGCCTTTGGATGAACTCACTCTTAATTATGAGGAAAACCACCTACGTGCAAATCCATCAGCTTCCATCCAGACCGGTGGTGTTCTTTCCGATCTACCAACCGTGAAGCCAAATGCCAGCTTAAAGTAACCGAACACCCCCTGGAGCACGTCGATAACTCCTGTCTACCTAGGAGTTTACACTTGGGCCGCACTCTCTCCTTGGCGATATGGCGGTCACCTCTTCTGCTTCTGCTTTAAACTCACAACCTAACTCACTGCAAATGAATTTGGGTAAATTGCGACGTTTTATGATTTTTGTTGGTAAAATTATGTTCTATCTACTACCTTTTCCATGGTTTTCGTTAAAATCACATACTGTAATATTCAGACTCATTACAGTAAATCCACGTGCTTTACTATATAATTATCCAAGTAAAATGATATCTCGGGAGAAGATATACATAATTACCGACCGTTACACGTTGCAATATATTGGCGGGAAGCACCGGGGCTCATGCAAGCGCATATCACTTGTTTCCTGTTTCCGACAAAAGAAGACATTCTGCCCCTGTATATTAGCCGCTTGCGCCATCAAATAAACAGCACATTTGTAGGTTCAATATCATTCACTTCATCATACATTAGTTGTTGTCCCGCCAAGCCATCGATATGTTATTTTTTAATTACAGCTAATTACTCCATGACCCGAATTGATGTTATATTTCTTTAGAAAGTCGTCGAAAAGAAAGATTTTGGTAAATTTTTCGTTTGTTTTCGCTTTATACTCTGAACAGTATTTTACGATATGCAACCCACGTTAACAATTCGTCGACAGTTTTAATATATCATTTTTAAGAAATCCACTCTTCGCCGCGCAGTTGGATGCCCCATACTGAACACGATACTCTGTACAAGCAGAAAATTTATAGGGGGCAGTGTCAGTTACTGAAAAAAGCATACTGGCTGGTATTCTGAAAGAGAGTCTAACTTTAGACCTGGGTTTAAACCATTTAGTCCTACATGAGTGGATTTTTTTCCTTCCAGCATACTCTAAAAATGTGCTGTAACGGGTGAGAAATTCCTCATGGATGGGCCGGAACGGCCCATTCATGAGGAATTTTCTCATCCGTTACATTTAACTTTCACAGTATTTTGAAAGAAAAAAGGTCCACTCGTGTAGGACTAACCCTGGTTTAAACCCAGGACTAAAGTTAGACTCCGTTTCAGAATACCAGCCATTGAAATTAACCCATACTCGGGCCCATACTACTATCACTTTAACTTATTCAGCTTTATTTGAAACACCTTGGATGTCCTAAATTTACAATTTCTGACAGCGTTATTTTTATTAACATTTGACTGATGTTAAATTTCCCAATGACTGCTACATACAGTTCAGGCTTGGTAATCCACTTAAGCTCATTCTAATATGAAAACATAAAATGGTAATTTGAGATACTGACCGTAATGTGCTGTTAAATATCTTCCAAATAACGAAGAATGACAATTAATGGTGGCAGTGATATCACTGTCCTCCCTGTTCGCATGTCACATTAGTTGAATGTCACCCGTTCCCAAGCGATTAATTTGTTATTTCAAATACCATGCAAAAGAACTGGCAAAGTCGTCCAAAACTTCATCTCAAAACTCGGCCGTGTTAGTAACATGTTTGCGAATTTACAGAAATTATGCTCACCATAAATCTTTCCTTCTGGTTCCTTATTCTTTTCTTTTCTATTGAAATTTACCAGAAAAATACGAGTATAAAGCAAACCGAAATTTTCTATAAATGTAGTCCTTTTGTGCTAGCTATGTTTATCCAATAACCAAGATTGCCTTTCACTATTACCTCAAGGTGTCTTTGAACATTGCATAGAACTATTGATTGCTTTTTAAAGAGTCTACTTGAAACATTCCCATCCTGCAATCAGCTGTCCATGATGACGTGACACACCTAAGCTACTCCGGAATATTTCACGATATGCCAGTTTGTGCTGACCCCTAAAATTTTTCTTCGTAATAATTGTCTGTAAGATTTAAAATGGAAAGATGCAAAGATATCAACGATGAAGATCTAACGAGAAACCACAAAACTTCACAGTAGTACCCAGAAAACTTTTGATGACAACTCGTGGTGGTGGTGGTGGCCCCTAATGTACTAGCTACAACATTCTGTATTCAAAATTAAACTACCATGTATCGGATGATTTTCAAAGGCATTCGTACGCATTTCGCTCAGTCGTACCCTGTTCACAAAAACGTTAATATTTGGCCCTTTATTTTTTAATCTAAAATAACCCTATTTTTAATATGTCATTATGAATGTGTAAAGTGGTCCAAAATTCGGAACTACAATTCCGAAATTAAATGTATGTGGAGGAAAAACGCGGAGGGAAGTGTCAACGTCCGCCGGAATGTTCCATGGGAATTGAAGTTTTACCGTCGGGAAGAAGTTTTTGAAATAATCAACCATATTTTTTGTATTGTTGTAACATTGTTTACTAAAACATCCTTATCTTGCGAAACGAGGGTCACGGATGTCCATGTGCGAATAGATTAAATATACTCCCATTGTCTGCGAAATTTGACGATGTGGTGTAACACATTATTTTTCACACCGCGGAGAAGTAACCATGCACCGGATATGGATACAAATTGGAAAAATATATAAATATAAACTAATATAGATATTATTATATATATATATATATTATATAACAGCAAGAGATGGGGTGGTTCTACTTATACCACCCTGTTGTTCCCCATTCGTGAAGACATGGAACTGTCACTTATATAATGTAAGAAATTGGAATAGGACGTGAGAACGTTGCAGTAGTATCAGGTGCTTTAAATGTTGCCATAGCTATCGCCCCTCCGGGCCTTCATCAGTGGCTGTAAAGCATCAATGAAGCGAAAGAGAAACAATAATAATAAAATAATATAATAGTACGTATGATCCCAACAAATATATTGCAAGAACTATAAGAATAATAATAAATATAATCATCACAACCATTATATGATAATGAGTGCATGATACTACAACAGTTGTACTGCAAAAGAGTGATCATAATTACACAATCTTTTGGTATTTAGGAGCATCATATACAATCATAGGCCTATGCCAATTATATTATATATTATCATAATAAGGTGTGATGATTATATTTATATTATTTGTTATAGTTATTGCAATTATTTATTTTTTTTCCTTTTTTTAATGTTTTCTTATTTTATTATTTAAATTATTAGTGTATTCTCTTTCGCTTCATTCTAAATCTTGTACAGCCACTGATGAAGCCCGTAGGCGATAGCTATGCACAATAAGAACCTGATACTACTGCACCGTCTCACGTCCCATTCCTTTCTTTTACATTTATATAGTAGCTATATTATATTTATATATATCTATCTATATATATCATATATATTATATATCTATATATTCTATCCTTCTTAGAGAGAATCTTTATTGTCACTTATTACTTTGCTTACAACATTCCATTATGTTATGAGGGCCTAAAGTACTATCAAAGTAGCTTTGTTTTGACAGGAGACCTGAAATAAAACTGTAACAATTATATAAGCACAGACAAATCTGAAACAAGTCCACCATTCGAATTATTATAGCGGAGTGTATGGTATAAGCCCTATTTTATAAGCGTGCTAATTAACCCTCGATGACATATTAAAACAAATCAAAGCTTACTGGAGTATAGGTCTCTGTTCCAGATGATCACGTTTTTATATATTCATTTTTTTTTTCAAATTCAACCCTTTTAGCAAATTTCACGAATGCCCCCCCCCCCCAAAAAAAAAAACGGCAGGAATTTGGAAGTAAATGTAATGTGTATGGATGAGACTAGGGGTCAAATACCAAAAATGCGTATAAATATATTTAAAATAATCTGATGCTTTTACAAGCATCTTGAGCGCCACTGGATTGGGAATTTCAATGTCCAGTCACAGTATATTCAGAAGTTCAATGAAATATCACGCTACCTCTTTTGCAATCTTGTGGCATAATGGTGTCTAGTAAGGATGGTGCCTGGACAGACATGATTGTTTCACTACTATTTGATCTTTCTTTCTTCTCTTAGTAACATGTTTTCTTCTTGCGTTGGCATTGAATGGTTCATACTTCTCTCCTCCTTTAATAAAGTCATATGTTTTTATGATATGTTTGGTGTAGAACCCCTAGTAGTATGCACTCCTCTAAATTAAAAAAGAGTGAAAAAACGAGTGTATCTTAATTCACTCGAAAAAGGGTAAACCACTCAAAAATAGTTGGATGTGGTTTGTTAATCCACTTCCAAAAAAGAGAGAAATCACCGAACTTTCACTCCAACAAGATGATAGTGAACACCACTCTAAAATGGTTTTTGTCCTCCTTTAAGTTGAAGTGTGACATTCACTCGTTTGAAGTGAACTTTACTCCTTTTGAGTGCACTCTTTAGTAGCACGAGTAAAATAGTGAATGTGCACTTAAAAAGGTTGACGTTCACTTCAAACGAGTGAATGTCCACCTTTAACGAGTTAAATGAAGGACAACACATTTTAGGTGGTGTTCACTCTCACTTTTTTTCACTCTTTTTTGGAAGGAAATTCAGTGGATTTTATCTCTCTTTTGAGTGGATTAACCAACACATACAACTATTTTTTGAGTGGACCTTTACACTCTTTTTCGAGTGAATTAAGATTCACTCGTTTTTTCACTCTTTTACATTTAGGAGACCATGCTGAATCGGCTCCATTCCAAGGAGACAACTGAGAGCTACGGAGGAGACAGAGATGCGTCAGTGTCCTATGGAAGTGCTCAATATTGATATCCACAGAATCCACAAATTGCAGTAAACAATTGCCATCAACTAATATTCTTTTATCGTTATTCTTTTCAGGGATGTGTTTCGGGTTATGCCTCAATAGAAAGGCTTCGGTGCAATTCTTGTAGCTTCTTGGTGGGGGTTTCACCTCGCTGAAAGATTTCAGCCGCGAAAACATTGGTTTGTGTTGAAGTCCCAAATAGTTAAACTATGACTTCCCAACTTTCGTGTAATACATACAAGCTTGCAAGAGCAAGTGTTGTTTCTTCTCCATCTATAGAGTCTAGTAATTTAGTTATTGTTTTTCCAATCTTCTATAGCACATCTTTATTTTCATATAAAGAAACAACAACATTATGTAAACAAGAGGATGTGACCAAAAGTCAAAGGCCAAATGGGTCACACTCTGCTCTTGGTGCTGGTATACAAAACTTAAAATACATACTCATGATAAATCATGTTAAAAAAGGCTTCACACAAAACAGACAAGCTCCAAGTATATAAGCCTATGTAAGCAAAGTAATATGTCACAATTAATATGCCATTTTAAACATATGGTTATCTTACTCTAATTTGCAAAAAAATCGTTTTGATTTGTTACCTAAAAGGATTTGGACAGCTTTCGGTTCGGATTAAATATCAATGGTGTTCTAGTAAACAAAGGCCCCGAAGTCGAACTTGATTGTAATAGCCCACTTTTAGTTTTCATTTTGTTATATTGTATCCATTTTCCTATTCCTGTATAGTAAACTATGACAATTGGTCTTATTTGTTAACAACTAGAGCTAATGAAGACATCAGGTAACAGTTCATTTTGATTTAACATTATTTTTAAGTTATACACATAAACAGAAGAGTGAGGATATTGAATTTCTTTAAAAGAGGCCACGAGTGACATTGCAATGACTATTTACTCTAGTAGCCTCATGGTGGGTTTTGGTATGCCAATATGTCCAAGCTAAGCTCTTTCAGGAATCCACTAATTGAGCCCCATAACAATATGTGGTTGGTAACATACTTCCCCAATGACGCCGAAAATGCTGAACTGGCCACGCCCCCTTTTTGGGGGTCACCAACGCCCCTTTTGGAGTGAAGTCTACTAGACTGTAATCTACATAACCGTTGGATTCTAGGAGGTGCGAGACCACTCAAAATGTGCGGAATGGCCACAATGGGGGGTCATTAAATAATTTTTATATCCAAAATCAAAGGTTTTAGATAATTGTCAAAAACTGCTTTCACCATATTGCGCACTAGAAACAATTATCAATGAATTCATAAGGTTTTCTTTCATGCCAAAACAGGAAGGGGTTCACTAGACACCTTGGATTTTGCTCTAACTCTCCTCAGGGATAATTTTTTGGGTTAGCTACGGGTAGGTCCCCACTGAGAAAAAAAATCCTTGCTTTCCGGTCATCAAATGGCACAGCCCGTCAAAATTTGTGACATTGTGCCAAATTGGGTATATTAGGTGAAAACCCGTTGCATTTTGGTACGTGCTGTTATACATGTTTTAACAGTGTATTTGCTCCACAACTCAATCAGTTATGACGTTTGTTTTGCACAGCGAGTCATTAACCAATTTGGATTCAACTGGGATATAATCACATTTTAATGTTTACTTCCTTTTGTTTCATGGGGGGAGGGGGGTCCAAATGGCCCATCGTAAAGTGAAAATATATTGTTGTCAATTTTGTAGGGACTAAGTTAAGTTAAGTTAAAGTCCCTTCATCAGCAAAGTAAATGCTGCTGAAGGGTCTTTAAATGATCTAAAAGCCCTAACCGCATATTCTTGTGCCATGAAACAGGCAAAAATGAAGACCCCGGTATGCATTAAAAAGTCACAAAATACCCATGAAACTTAGACGGGGCACCCCGCGTGGTGGAATAATCGACTCTACCGTTATTTTTCATTTTGTAGGGCCTAATAACAATGGTAAAACGGCTGAAGGCTCTTTATATAATCAAATTACTAACTACATGCCGGTTCCCATGAAGCAGCTAAAAAATTTCATGTACCCCTAAAAGGTGGGGCCCCTTTGTGGCTCAATGCAAAGAGTCCTAAAATTACACCCATTTTTACGCTGCCACCAATGGAGGAAGGGACATGGGCAATCTCCCCCCCCCCCCACACACACCCACCATAAATGAGATGGGGATGCCAACATGGTAAGGAAAAAGGAAGAAAAACGAGAAAGAAAAAAAGCGGGAAGACGGGAAAGGAGAAAAAAGAGAGAAAAAGAGAGAAATAGGCCAAGAAGAGAATGGGCAAAGGAGAGAAAGAAAGTGGGAAGACAGAAAGAGGGGAAGAGGGGGTGAAGACTGAAAAGAAGGAACGGGGATATTTGTTTCTGAATACTAATTTTTAGCTTCTAAAATGGCAAAACCCAGGACCTTCCGGGAGCCGTGGGTGGGGCCGCCCCTAGGAAACCTCCCCCCCTCTTACATTAATCATCCTCATGCAAGTAAACAGGAGAATTAGTGGAAATCTCTTGATCCCCCCCCCCCCCCCAGTCAGGTCCTGGCAACGCAACTGCATGCGCCACTACACTACCGGCCCGAATTGTACGGTAGCGGTACCGCAATGTAATTAAAATGTGGCTTGATAATCTTATGTAGACATCAAATGTGAAGAAATCAAATTACAAACCAATTTCATAATTCTGTATCTTTAAAGAGCGCTTTTAAGATGCAATAACGTCTCTATCCCTACTACATGGCTCGTCTCAGTTTTCATTTGGGTAATTTTAAGGCGACTTTTTCATGCGACCACCGGGGGGGGGAGGGGGAGGGGAGGGGAGCAACCTTTTTGGGCGTGGAAATATTTGATATTTTGCCCGTTTTCATGGTCATAGGCATGCAGTTTAATGCTTAGATCATTTAAAAGACCCTTCAGCAGCAATTAACTTTGCTATTAGGGTTCCCTATATGGATACAAATATATTCCATTTACGATGGGGCCATTTTGACCTCCCAATGAAAACAAAGGAGTAACCTTAAACGTCTGACTATATCCCAGTGAATCCACATGGTCAATAGGTCTGTGCAATACAAACGTCATAACTAGATATAACTGATTGAGTTTTGGAGCAAATACATGTTTAACGCACTTAAAAATTGCACGGTTGTCACCTATATATATATTACCCAAATTTGTCATCAAGCTAAACAATTTAAGGGGGGTGTCGTGTGAGAACGGAAAGGAATAGTGGGAATTTTTCTGTTTGTTGACCCTTAGTTACCCTAACAATTATCCCTGAGGAGAGGTAGAGCAAAATCAAGGTCTATGGTGAACTCCCCTTCTATTTTGGCATGAAAACCCTTATGAAGTATTTCATAATTGTGTAGTGGCGCATAGGTGAAATCAGTTTTGACAATTATCTGTAAAACCTTTGACTTGTGGATATATAAAAAAGTATTACTGAACCCCCCCATAATTTGGCCATTCCGCACATTTTGAGTGTTCTCTCAACTCCTTTTAGGTCCAACGGTTCTGTAGATACAGTCAGAGGACAGTAGTACTCGCTCAAAAGGGGCGTGCCCCCCAAAAATGGGCGTGCGTGGCCATTTCAAGCAGTTTCGGCGTCAGTGGGAATTAAGTTACCAACCAAATATTGTTTCCGGGACCTCAATAGTGGATTCCTGAAAAGTTAAGCTCTGGACATATAATGCATACAAAACCACCATGGACTACTAGAGTAATAGATATTCCTTAAGTTTACCCTCACGCGCAAATGACATCATTTAAACGAAAGAGGTGCTCGCTCTGAAAAAATGTTTTATCTCTCCATGATTACCTATAAATTATGATTTTTTTTAAATTATCAAACGTGGTGTTTTTTAATTCAGTTTCTCTTCCCTTTTCAGCACCAACCTCCCAGCGTATTGTGAGGTAATGCAAAGTTTGAAAGTACTTTCTTGGGTGGCCATTTATCATTCCAAATATGTTGCAGAATATTTGCATCTAATCAGGAGGGTGACACGGTGTACAATGCCCATAGCCGATTTCGATCGTAGGATAGCGCCACAATTTTTCAATAAGCTACCTAATTATTTATGCAAGTGACGTAAACCTAAAATGGACGTTAGGTAATAGCGACCACGTAACGGACTGCCGAACTATAAGGCTCAGATTTAATACAGATGCCTCCACCATCTCTTGATCGAGTGCTCCTATTCCGATTTTATTAGGACCTATCTAATAGACGGATTATTTTAAAGATCACGTTCACGATGACGATGTCTATAGCTAGTAGTTTTTTCGCCGTGTGTTTTCCAATAAATGTACATTGAACGAGATCGTTTTAAAGATTTAAAATTTTCAGTGTACAAGACTTCTATATACACCAACATCCCTCTTCTCCTAACTCTGCAGTCAATCTCAGCTTTACGTGAAGCTATGGAAAGGCTTTCCAAGTTTCCATCCGAGTTTGCCACTCCATCTTAAAAAATGAATTGTATTTTTCATTAATTTGATGATATTTTCCAAATTATTAAATGGATCTGATTATTTCTCAAATTTTCAGGATAACACCAAAATTGATTGAACTGATTGACACCCTGATGGGCCACGGTGATGCAGTTGTTGACCTTGGATCAAGGTCTTAACCTTGGGTTCTTGATCAGAAGTTCGTGGGTTCAAACCCCGTCGAAAGCAGGGCATAACCAGCGGGGTCGGGGAGCCCCTCCCCACTGAATATTATTCCCCCTTGATATACAGTACCGGTATATACCGTGTTCACATTTGCAAAATGTTCTTAAGAAAAGCGCGATGCCCCAAATTGTTTCCCCGCCACTGGTTGGAAGTTGTGGGTTCAAATCCTGTCGAAGCCAGTGCACACGTGTATCCTTGAGCAAGTTACTCGCTGCCTTTCCTTGTACCGGAAATACACTGTAAATATAATTATTCCAATGTATAGGCCTACTGCGAAAGCAGTGACGATATCACAGCAGGGGCTCACATATGAAATGGACATGAGTATAAGGCAGACACTTTTAAACCAAGGGGCATTCAGTGACGGATAACGTGCAAAAAATGGGATCTTGCGTCAGAGAAATTCAAATTGCTTATAAAAAAGGGGTTACGTGGGTTTCAATGATATCATTTTAAAGGTCAACGATCCTGCAAGTAGATTTCATTTTCTTTTTATTATTCAGTCACTCTTTTCGGAATAAAAACTTCTATATTTGCATAAGAACGCACGTCATTAACTATTTATAGGCTTTCTTCATGTTCGTAATGGATTTTGTATTCTGTCATTGTTGTTTTGGTTTTCGTTTACAAGTGAAGGTCTCTAACGCTATTGACATTAGCCATTTAAAGATATGTTAGAAAATTTGGCAGGAATATTGCATTATATATTTACATGGTCTGGACTAATGTATAGGTATATTTATCCCAAACATGATAAACAGAATAGGCAAGTCACTCAATTTTTGGTTTGGGTACATAGGGGTGTGCGGCGCCAAACACCAAACTGGGGTGTATAGAAATTGAATTCGAAAGTCAGGGACATGGTTAGCGGTTGGTGGGTGTAAAACGCATAATTGCATAATCTGCATGATTGCATAATCTGCATAATTGCATAAGCTGCATAAGTGCATAAGTTGCATAATCTGCATAAGCTGCATAAGCTGCATAAGTGCATAAGCTGCATAATCTGCATAAGTGCATAATCTGCATAAGCTGCATAAGTGCATAAGCTGCATAAGTGCATAAGCTGCATAAAATGCATAAGAGGCATAATTGCATAAGATGCATAAGTGAACTGCAACGCTTCTTTGTGTAAAACGCATAATTGCATAAGCTACATAATCTGCATTATTGCATAATCTGCATAAGTGCATAAGCTGCATAACCTGCATAAGTGCATAAGCTGCATAAGATGCATAAGCTGCATAATCTGCATAAGCTGCATAATCTGCATAAGTGCATAAGCTGCATAAGATGCATAAGTGTATAAGATGCATAAGATGCATAAGTTGCATAAGCTGCAGGTTATGCAGCTTATGCACGTATGCAGATTTAATATGCAATTATGCAGATTATGCAGCTTATGCAATTATGCGTTTTACACCAGCCGCATGGTTATAGGGATTACAAAAAGCAGGCTCAATTGGACAAAATGAGCAAATTTGACCACCTCAAAACATATATTTTAAAAATTAATGAGTCCTGATTACAAATATAAACACATCAACCTGTGGGCGGCTTGAAACCACGCCTTGAAACTGAAGTTGTTTTGCGTAAGTTGGGCCAAATAGACAATTAAATTGTTAAAATCACAAAGGTAAAACATGACGAGATACGGATTAGACTGGGGTAAGGATGTGGGTTCAAATCCTGTCGCAGCCAGTGCACACGTGTCTCCTTGGGCAAGTTACGTTACTTTACCTCGCTTGCCTTTCTTTGTACCGAAAATATGCTGGAAATATATTCCAATATAGACTTACTAAAAAAAAAAAAAAAAAAAAAAAAAAAAAAAAAAAAAAAAAAAAAAAAAAAAAAAAAAAAAAAAAGGGGGGGGGGGGGCTCACATATGAAATTGATATGTGTGTAAGGCAGGCATTTTTAAATAAGGGGCATTCAGTGACGGAATGGGATCTTGCGTCAGAGAAAGTCAAATTGCTTATAAAAAGGGGTTACTTGGGCGAGAAATTTGTTAAATGTTCTAAAAAATGTGGTATTTGGGTGAAAATTGTAGAGGGTTTGGGCGTTTTTTAATTTCCAAAACAATAGGAATCTTTGGGTAAACAATGGTGAAACTTTCAGCAAAATTTTATTTTTTTGCAATGGGTGACAAAGATGCTGAAAATCAGACGATAGTGTCTCTGTAGACGCCGCCTTTGGTTTATCACGTAAACTTGTAATTTCGAATTATTTTGCGTATATAAGTTGGATCTTTGGAACTATTGTTTTTGGCATATTATTATGGTCTTGAGAATTGAACTTCGGACAAATTAGAAGATATGGAGCTGAAGAAACATAACATTTTTAGTTTTAATTAAAAAACACAACTATAATTGTAAATACAAGAATATCACTCATTTTCATTTATAAACTTTAAATTAAACCATTTAATAAAATTTCCCACACCACGTGGTGGTGTCAGACAGGATCACTTTGGAACCCATGCCAAAATTCAGGTAAGTTTAATTGGGTTAACATTTTAAAATCTACAAAGGTAAACATGACGAGATACGGTTAGACTTGGGGGGGGTGGGGCTTAGAAAATCAGTTTTTTGACAAAACTTCTGTTTCCATGTACAAGCTGAAAAACATGCATAAGCCCATTTTTTTTCATCATTTAAAATTCAATACAAAAGTAATGGTTCTAACATATACCGTCAAAAACAAAGTGTGGTAAATGCTTACACATTAGTAGCTATATTAGTAAGGGCTATTAAAATATATTGCCCTGTCTTTTTTCATAAGGGTATATTCTTTCGGTTTCTTCCAATTTTTCTTTTCTTTTACACATTTTTTGCGAGGTGATGTTTCAATCGCAATTGTAGATACCATCACGTAAATACGTTCAAGGCCACATATACTCCCATGTATTGCATGAATAATGCATTAAAATGAAAGTATGCTGGATTCCCAACGCAATGACAATTCTTATGAGGGGTTATCCAAGAATGTTTTTAAAAGACCCATTGTTCTTAGATTTATTTAAATAAATAATACCAAGTGTAAATAAAACTCGGGCAAACAGCAAAGATTATACTAGGAACAACTTGCTTCTTGTGTTAATACTACTACTATCAGCTGGGATCATGTGGAGACGATATAGTATTACCAACCATGCATATTTAATCAGGTATGTACTGCTTCAATTTAAATATGTGATTTGGCATGTTGTGTTTTGTGTATATTTTTTAAAATCAATGTGGTTAACCTGTATTCGTTGTCAATTCTCTATCTGGTCCTTGGTATATCATCTCGGGGAGGAGTATACGGTTGATTTTAACTCTCGGACTCGTCTGGCCTTAACCAGTTTGGATTACTTTCCTGGCAAAAAAAAATCATGAAGCCCCGTAATATCATGTGGTTGTGAGACCCAACTCACCTTGTATTGCGTCCAATACAACAACGGGCCATTTTGCTTGTGTGTATTGAGGTTTGCTTAGACCATTTTAAAGGATTCTTAAGTTTTTTGAATCGGTATTATCCACGCACTATCTTGGCAAAAATTTGCTTTACAAATGCAGAGAAATAATGGAAAAATACGAAAATAACCCATGTATATTTTCGTACTAGCAATTGCTTGAAGTTGCGAGTATATACTAGTATTTAACGACGACATCCGTTTAATAGAGTGTTTCAAAAAAAACACGCAACACCTATTGCCAGCCCGCCTAAGTTCGGAACAAAGCATATGACACTTTTCTTTGTTGTAAGGTGACAAAGGACTATTAGCTAATGTTTCCAGACAGAAACAAATCAGTAATGATAGAGCCTAGTTTTTTAAGATAGGACCCCAACAATCAAGTAAACCCCCTTTTACCAACATGAGGACTAGCATACCCAATATTGCATGAGGGAATGAATGGCAAATACTTTTTTGGCATTGCCATCATCTTTAAATTGGCCAATTTTGTTCTTGCAGCACACTTCTAACGTCTACTTGGATCGTAATAATTGCGTTAAATAATATTATTAACTGGTAATGACAAAACATTAATTTATTGGTGATAAATAGCATTTAAAAGAACGAATAAGATAAAATATGACTAAGTCATAAACGAACTCCACGTTGCATAAATTATAAATGCGTGGGGCTGCAACTCCTTTTGTTTGTTACATCTGACTTCAATGAAAGTAAACATGTTTTTTTCAATTCAAACTCAATCCCAATATCAATATATCCACTCGTGATCAATTTTGGGTATATACTCTTTGTGTGCTGTCACAAAAACGTGAGAATTGACTTAGCTCAATCCATGCTGAATTTGGGCAACATCGCGGTTGTTTTATTGCTCATGCATGTATATTAAATCTGTTTGTTAAAAAAATGCATTTTTATTCATATATTTAGAAAAATATTTGTTGCGCACCTTGTCTTTAAAAATGAAATGGCCGTTGGACTTGAAGATTCATATTCGCACGTCCAAAAGTATCGTGCCGCATTTGTAATTATAGTGCCTTATTTGGTAAAATGGGTCCTGCACGTGATTTCTGGGGTCATATCTTTAATAAAAATCACTTGACTCTACCTTTTCAGGCAACATTAGCTAACAGTCCTATATTACCTTGTAACAAAGAACAACTAGTGGTATGCTTTTGTTCAAATACTAGTACTGTGACTGTACGAAAGCCTACCATTTTTTATGCTACATACACAAGGGCGTATCCCCGGGGCGTATCTGTGTGCGCTGGTGGAGGGGGGGGGGGGTGAATGGGGGCCATGGCCGAGGCCAATATGAAATGGTTTTGCACTTTATCGTCGGCATCTTCTTGTTTTTAATAAATGGGAGGGGTCACAATGCCCCTGTAGGCCTCTATGGTGAGGGGGACATTATACCCCTCCCTATTAAATGAAATCAACCCTATGCAAAAAAAAAAGTATATTGAATCATACATTAATATTTTTTTGTTGATATTTTTTACAAAAGAAATCTTGGTATTACAAACGTTGACCTTCTTGAATAAACAAATGACCTTTTAGCCTATGTCCCAATATCTGGAAAGGAAGCACTACACGCATGTGACCCAATGACTTTTTACTCCGCTTACCTAGGGAATAATTTGAGCTTATTTCAGAGATTTAGAGCAGTTCAAAACATTTGACCTCCATAGTAACTTTAACCCCGCTCCTGGAACTACACGCAACAACGTGTCTCCGGCAAGTTATATTGTTCTCGAATTTCCCGTATTCAGCTATGGTATCTCGTTCGTTTGACCAAAGACCTTTTGGGTTGACGGTCTATTACTTGTTAATAAAAATCAACTACTCACTCAACATCTGTTAATATTTTCTGCGGACAGTTTTCAAAGATATTGATATGACAGGCGCAACGTATCACTCAGCTCAATGCGGGGACTACCTGAAATGATATTTTTTGAAAAATGAAAGTACCTATCATGATTGTATATGATTGTAGTATTGGTTCATTGGTGGTAGTATATTCTATGCTTCAATCATTCTTTAAATTGATGAATGTGAATAGATATGCTTTTCAATTCTAATTGGGAAATAATATCAGTCTAACATAAAGTTGTATAGGTGGCATGCTTTTGAAACGGATGGAAGTAGCCTCGTATTTTCTTAGTCTGATTGTGTCAACAATAAGACCAAATGGTGTCCATAGCTCTCCGCCTACAAATTAATTTCCATTACAATCCGTACTAATATGCAGTATGTAAGAATCGTGATCTCTTTAGAAAGGTTTCAGGCCTTCTGCCAATACGCGTGAAGCCCGCCACGGAGGTCACATACTTGCCCAATCAGCGTAACGCCTTACGCGTGACTCGCGTTACGATGCATGACATATCACCTGATGTGATCCGCGGAAACGTTCAGTCTGCTGTTATCTTCATAGGTGCGTACACGCATTGCGAATTGCTGTCGTTTTCAAGGTCCTTTTACATGTTGGAGCGGGAAGTATCATTTTAATTGCATTTTTACGTAGCTATAGCGTCGACCGTAGGGGAGCTAGACAGAAAGCTTGGATATTCAGGGTTGTGACATTAGGTTCGATTTATGAGAAAATATTGTTCGAAATTGTGTGTGGAGATCCAAAATTTTATCGTCCACACATTTGGAAATTGAAGTCAGTGTTTACGTCGTAATTATTAAAGTCAATGAATTCATTCAAGAAGCTTTGATAATTACGAATGGTGACAGCTTTCAGCAAAATTTTTATTTTTTTTGCAATGGTGACAAAGAGATGCTTCAAACAGACGATTAGTGTCTCTATTAATAACGGCCGCGCCGCCTTTGGTTTATCACGTACACCCTTGTAATTTCTCTAATTATTTGCCTATATAAGTTGGATCTTTGGAACTATTGTTTTTGGCATATTGATTAGGGTCTATGAAAGGAACCTCGACAAATTTAGCCAGATATGGAGCTGAAGAAACATAACATTTTTAATTTTTAATTAAAAACAATACTATAATTTATACAAGAATATCCACTCTAATTAGTCTTTCTACTTTTAAATTAAAACCATTTATAAATTTCACACACGTGTGGTTCATACAGATCACTTTTTTTGGGCCCATTCAAATTATTATTTTAAAAATTGTTAACAATTTTTTAAAATCACAAGGTACACTGACGATATACGGGGTTTATACTTGTTGGGGGAGGGGGGGGGCTTAGAAAAATCATCAGAAAATCAGTTTTGACAAAACGCTTCTGTTGTTCGCAGAGTACATGCTGAAAAATGCATACGTGCCCCATTTTGTTTCATCATCATTTAATTCAATAACAAAAAGTATGGTTATAACAATAACAAGCAGAACAAAGTGTGTAAATGCGTACAACATTAGTAGCTTAGTGTCAGGAGGGCTATTAAAATAGATTGGTCCCTCTTTTTTTCATAAGGGATATTTCTTCGTTGTCTTCCAATTTTTGTCTTTGTCTTTAACATATTTTTTTTTGCGAGGTGAAATCGTTCCAATCGCATTGTTAGATAGCATCACGTACATACGTTCAAGGCCAACATATACGACGTCCCATGTATTGCTGATTAATCATAAAACATACAGTAGGGGAATTCCCCAACGCAATGACATTATTATGAGGGGTTCTCAAGAAATGTTTAAAAGGACCCACCATTGCTTGTAGATTTTTTAAATAAATAATACAACAAGTGTATAAAACTCGGCAGACAGCAAAGAGGTTATCTCGGAACAACTTGCTTTCCTTGTGTTAATACTCTACTATCAGGCTGGGATCATTTGAGACGATCTAGTATTACCATTGCATCTTTAATATTTACTCAGGTATGTCTAGACTCTCTTGCTTCAATTTAATATGTTGCATTTGGCCCTGTTTGTGTTTTTGTTTACTATTTCACCTCCCTGTGGGTACCTGCTATTCGTTGTCACTTCTCTTATCCTGGTCTTGTCTAGATCCGGGGTAGGAGATTAGGTTTGATTTTAACATAAAAATCTCCGGCCTCGTCTGTGCCTTAACCCTTTGTATTAACTTACTCCTACTTCCTGGCAAAAAAATATGAGCCCGTAATATCAGGGGTGGTTGTGAGACCAACTAACTAACCCAGGAGACAATTTGCAGAAAAAGTGACAAGAAGGAAAATCAAAAGAAAACCAGGTTAGAAGGGGGCAAAGGAAAGTCGGCGGAGAGTATGGGGAAGAAAATTGAGATACAGTCGGAGAGAAACAGGGAGGTGATAATAGGGAAAGAAGGGCGGTGGCAATTCCCAGCAGAAATCAAGAACGAAGTGGGGAGAGGTGAGTGGGTGTTGGGCACGACAAAAGAGGGGTAAGGTAAATGTAAGGAAGAGACCTGCAAAGTGGTAACCATGGCATGAAGGGGGGAAAAACATGAAGGGGGGGGTGGGGCGAGATAAAGCGAGATGTGGGAGAAGTGAGAAAAGAGGAAGTGGAGTGCCACGGTACGAGGTAGTATACTGAGGGGTGCAAGATGGTGGGGCGGGGAACGGGATGTAGGGAGGGGGGGGACATGTGCTTGGAGAAGAGGGGGGGGGATGCAAAGATGGGAGAAAAGAAAAGAAGATTACGTCAAAGAAGGGTGGGAAAAGAGGTATGGGGGATTTGAAGGAGGGGAAAGGAAAGGAGAAAGTAAATAAATGGCGAAGAGATAGGAAAAACTGTGAGAAAGTCCGAACACGCCCCTCCTTTCCTCGTGGCTGGCGTGGTTTCCGCCTTCTTTGCATCAACATCCCCCCTGTCTGCCCTTTTGTTGCCTCTCTTGCCCTGCCGCTCTGCTTGCCTTCCTTCGGGTGTCCCTCCTTCTTTCTCCAAGCACACCGCTCATTCTTCCGTGGCCCTTTCCCCGCTCCCCACGCGCCTCCCCGCTGGACCCTCTCTCTATGCTTTGTGGATATTCCACCCCCCTTGCTCCATTTATACCTACCCCCCCCGCTCAACTCTGTCTCGCCAACCAGACGAGAATAAAAGTCCACGCTACCTTCACTATCTCTATCTTTGTGGATTCACAACTCCTTGAGCAATTATACCTACAAACGATAAACCTTATCGGTCTACACATACAATAATGGGCACACTCCTACGGGGACCCATTTCATTTTACATACCCACAGGCTTTAATTTGTAGCTCCATGGCTCAATTTGCCAAAGTAAGGAATTACTACTCTAAAACTTTTCTGAGCAGCTTTGAATGTGAAAGTTTCCTCTTTCCTCCTTCACTACTGTCTATAAGATTTTTTATCCCCCCCACGGCAAAGAATTTTTCATGCTGTTATAACTAAGTTTCCTTCTGCTCCTTCCTTCCTCCATTCCTGTCTCTGCTTCTGCTCCAAATTAATTTGCGCTCCAAATTATTCCTTTCGAGAATGTCGAACTGCTACTCTTAGTCCATTTTTTTTTAGAAAGGTTTTGAAGAAAGGCATGCTTTGTCTCTTTTAAATCAGGTGATATCAGGAGTGATGATGGACGAAAGTTTTTATTTGAAGTTAAAAAAAAAAAAAAAAAAAAAAAAAAACCAGAATATTATTTTATTTATCACTACACTTAGAGGTCAAGTATACTATGCATAATGAACTAATTCCGAAAAGGCAAATTGTTGAAAAAAACGGAAAGGGACAACTTTCTATTTACCAATGCCCACAAATTATGGGAAATATTTATTTTGCTTGCTTTGGTTCTAAATTTTTGAGGGGAGCCATTTGTCAAATGATTTATGAGACTCTCAATTTTCCGAAATGATATTTTTTGGTCATTGTTGAACTTATTCAACAAAACCTTTTCATTTGCTCCTTGGTAGAGAACATAATCTACTCAATAATTAACTTAACCACCAGGAGGTAATTTGTTAAAGTGAAAAAAATTTTGGAAGAGGATTGAAAAATGGTGCCTCTCCCACACCAAATGTTGTTAAACAATACACCCAAAACCCTTAAAATTGCCGCCTCTGGATCTCTACCTCTAACTATACCACCCTCTAAAAAAACTCTACATGTTTTCCCTCTTATGTAAGTTATCCTGCACCAACTATAACTACCCAGATTATCCTCCCCACCGTTATACTTCTCCTATAAATACTTCTATATATCCCAAATCGCCACCGTTATACTTCTTCTCCACCTTTATGCAAAGACCAGTGCACTAAGCGTTATGCTTCCCTTTCATCCAAAAGAACGTTTCGCTATATTTTCCTGTATTATTCACCCTTCACTCAACATCGTGCCGCACAGTACTCCTCTTTTCCTCATAAATCGCAAACTATTTTTGGTTTTAATTTTTGGATTTTTTTTTGAAAAAATTCTGAATATGTATGAAAAGGGGGTTTGGGGTGAAAAAGTAATAAACATAGTTTTCAAGATTTATCTGTTATAACATGCTATGAGGACATCGACAAACCCTGTGGTTATATTATTCCAACACGGTCTCATCTTACGGTATTGTAATATTCAAATCAATTTCAGATTTTTTAACGTGATCTACCAGGGGCTGTTTTTTCACCCCTCGATTGAAAAAAAATGTGTGAATGTGGTCGCAATGATTTTAGGTCCGTTTTTACTCCCCTTTGTGCACGTTTTAGTGAAAAAAATTCGAACCCACCACCTTACCCTGGTGAAGATCAGCCGCCAGAGTTGAGGGTGATGGTGAAGCGTCCTATCTTAAACAATGTAAATGATACACAACCATATATTTGCTATTAAACAGAAGTCTGCATGTTAGTTCTACAAAAAAAACCCTCATTTTTAATCAAGTTTAAATTTGGTTTTTTTCTTTCTACTTGATCCAAAAAAAATAAAATAATTTATGCCGCTCAACCTTGTACACAACTATTTCACCAAATTTTGCAAGGGCGCCGTGCATTCTGATTTCATATAGAAGCAAGGGTGCTGGAATTTTGTACTTATTTTGGTATCACTGAATAGAGAAGACCCGACTAGAGCTATTCTCATTGATGCACAACTTTCAGCTCATTTTCAAAGGGGAGCCCCTCTGTCTGTGGCAAATATATGGGGTTACATCAACCCTCTCGCTGGTTAGCCCGGGGGGGGGGGGTACCAAAATTAGCTGATTAGTTAATGCAATAACAACCGTAAATTAATTGGTTTTTTGCTATGTGATTAGAATGAAGGGTCAGTCCGATTGCTATATCGTATCGTTATCCCATCATCCCCAGATACCCAGTTTTAAACCGATATGTCAAAATTTTGGTATCTGACAGAAAACACTATTTTTTCTCATGTTACCCTGTGAATCTTAGAGGTCCTGGTTTTGAATGTTATGAGCGGAAATGCGCCACATTTTGGTCGACCAATAGTGATTTAACACAGTACCGCTGTGGGAATTAAAAAAATTTCATTTTTACCTCTCCACAAAATGGGGGGTGAAATAAGCGGTGCGAAACTTTCAATTGGGTTTTAGGGTGAAGGCCCATTCTAATTCTATCAAGATAAAAACTTTAAATCCTAAACTCTGGGGATCCCATTAAAATAATGGTATCACATTGAAGATCGGAGATTCTTTCACACACGGCCAGAACTTGATCCTGAAGCAGGAGGTTGAGTCCTCCTTAGACTGATGTAAGCTTAATTCACGATATATATTGTCAATGGCCTTTTGCATGAGTTTTACGTACAAATACTGCTGCGCATAGAACATAATGGCAGGCATCATATTTATCTTAAAGCACAAGGCCACAGCAATGGTGTGAAAGTCATCCATCAACCGGGTTTATGTTCAGTTGTTATGTTTATGTTTTACCAATATTGTGGATGCATAATATTGCAAGTTTGCCATGATCTTAGAACGTATCATTATTGTCACGATTATTAACTTCATGGCTTTTTGCTGTTTTAAAAAATAGCTTAAGTCGTCGCAGATACCTTTAAGTACCTGTAACTTGTGTATGAACACCAGATTAGACTTTCTTTGTTCTCAGACAAAATAGTCTCAAAATGGCGGCATTTTGGATTTGAACCTGAACCAAATGTCCTATGTTATTAGTACCGTCATAATTGTGTTCACAGGCCTTGAAAACAGAACGGTTATAGACACTGGAATTATTCTGCTATCTGCTACGAGTCTAAGAACTCAGATCTTTAACATAAATCCATCAAAATGGCGGCATTTTGAATTTATGCAATTAACCATATTTCTGCAACTCTGTATTTCCTCGGACTTTTAGTGTATCATTTTAGGTACCTTACGCAAATGCATTGTGCAAAAACCTTGATAGCAATTGTTTAGGATTGATAGCAATTTGTCTACGATCAAACCTCATTTTCCTTGGATATACAATTCCCAACATTTATTTGAAAAATACAATAACTTATTTTTGTACTCTTTGAACTAGGCGTGTTTTATGTACAAATATTTAGAAGTGAGCATGCCCTAAACATATTTAGTTTTTTATAAAATGTTACCGCAGCTATCAGACAAACAACGCACTGTCGCATGTAACATGAACAAAATCACTTTTCTAAATACCAAATAATTAAGTGGCACTATTCATTGGACGTCCATTGAATAAAATAACATCCAAGTCCGAAAACACTTCCATATACCGTTTTAAGAAAAACCTTCACTTAAATGTGGATTCAGCTTTTCATTCGACTTATACTATTTTGTTGTCTCTAGCAATCGTCCTTTGTCCGTGTCTCAGTAGTCCTGTATAACCGTTCTCAATGTCTCTTTGTAAATGTTTTGGAAATATTTTTTATTTGTTTTATCTCTAGGGAAAAATACCCTTTTTCGGGTCCTTATTGCTCTTTTTTTGGGTATATTGTTTTTCTCTGTTGGCATATAGATCTTATAGCTTGTTTTTTTATGTTATATTAATGTTATATCATTATATATGGAATAAATAAGATATTGCCTTATTGAATTTTGAAAACGGTGAAATCAAACCTATTGAAAACTAGATCGTTTCAGAAATACATTTTTACTGTTCACATGTTTTGAAAATGATGTGAATATTTAAGAAAAATAACGTCATTTGGCAGATTCGTTTATAACCTGCGTGTTTGCTCCTTCTGCGGCCTAATTCTCAAGAACATACATTTATATCAAAACCACAATGGCGATTCACATCATATTACACAATTCACCGTACTTTGCTGATTTCCTTCAACTGCAACCTTTGGTGGTATTCTGAAAGGGGAGACTAACTTTAGACCTGGGTTTAAACCAGTTTATGTCCTACAAGATGGGACCCTTTCCTTTCAAATGCTGTGGAAAGTTAAATGTCGGGGAGAAAATGCCTCATGGCTGGCTGAACAGCCCATCCTGAGGACTTTTCTCGCCCGTTACAGCACACTTTTATAGTATGTTGTAGGACTAACCCGGGTTTAAACCCAGATCTAAAGTCTCCTTATCATAATACCAGCCTTTTAAACGGTCCACGATAGCTTTTCCCATATAGAATCCAAACTTGTTGCGTCGCTTGTAATAATCTCATTATTCTTTTGAAAATCGTAAATATTTATATCGATTGACGTCCATAACACACGAACGTTCACGATGTCCGTGCTAATCCAAAAAATCGGAAACCCTGCAGACAAGATCTCCTCCAACAGACATATTTCTGGCGGCAAGATCGCGATGAATGCACTGGAAATTCAAAACATTTTATTTTACAAACATGTATAAAAAAAATAAGTTATATATTAAGTAGACTCAAAAAATACTTAAGTAACTTCGTGTATTTTTTCCATGATATACAAGAGCAAAGTATATCATCGACGCTCACGTGAATGTATCAACATATTATAAACATACAATCTATAAAACACCTATGCCTCACCTTCCGGTTTTCATAATTATACATTTTAACAAAATACTAACCATGCATGACCATTTTTTTGTAACAACCCTTTCCGAGGTTGAATATATTAATTAATCTTTCTATGGAGATAGCCACAGCGGCACGATACTTTAAAAAAAACCCACACATGTTCCCCTGGGCCTGGATTTCGAAACCTGCGACTCGAATTACTGCAGGGCATTCTTACCAACTAAGGGTCTAATCAACCAGGGTTTGGTAGATGAGCGAAGAATAATCATCTATAGGTGTTGGGTCCGAAGGTGTCCTTCGCTTTCCATACGGATAGCATCAGACGGTATATTACATATCTATTTTATAATTAGTTGTGAAATTAAACATGCTTAGTCGCCAGGTATATCTATATTTATTAAATCTTTCCCTGGAGATGCCAACGGTATAACTGAGTAGTTAAATTTCAAATAACTCATATAAAAATCGTAATATGTAAATATACCGTTCATACATTCAAATTATAATTGGTCTGTTAACACAATTGGCCCTATCCTCAACGTCCCGAGAAGAAATTAATTGACCGAAAAACAAAAAATTTAAAAAGCCAAATTAAAAAAAAAAATCTAGGGGCAATTTCCCCCTAAAACAAAGCTAAGCCAGGAGTCCGCTACGTGTTTTGTGAGAAGAAGCATTTAAAGTGACTTCACTAAACATTTAAATATTATTGTAAACAGGCCAAGCGGATATCCCCATATGAAAATTAATGTTCATATTAGAAAAATCTTAGTCAAATAATCGACCGGAACACACTTCATATTCTTTTCCATCTGTTAGTGAACGCAGTAGTTGCACAGATTTTGAATGTCATGGTTGGCGTGAAGCATTTGTCATGAACTCAAGGACGAATAACCTCCTCATTCACGGAATGATATTCAATGAATAAGTTTCAAAATGTGTGATGTAAGCGCAAGCCTCCTTGGAATTTTCCGTCTTTTTGCCCAATATTCGGCGTTTTTTGAATTAAGGTTTTGCCCCTAATTGCAGCCAAATAAACAAATTTCATTTGTATTGATGTTTAGGTTATCTCATTACCCGTCACATGTGGTATAAAATTTTGTGCATACCAAATTCAAGCAAAAAATAATAATAAGATTAAACAAAATTTAAAAAACTAAAAAATAAGTGAATATTAGCTAAAACAAAAGGCCACCCATCGGTAGCCAAAACAAGCTTTTGAAAAAGCAAGACTTTGACAACTCAGCCAATGTGTAATAGGCTAAGGACAACTGTGTTATAGTCCATAAGCGGCCATCATCATATTTTCAGTTCGTGCACCCATGTAGTGATAATTTTACCCATATACCTTAACGGGGATGTCCCCCTGACTAGGGATTAGGGATGTCTCCGCCCCCCATGAGAAAGATGACGTTAGGCGTTGGCCTGCCCATTTCAAAATGGCTGCATGTTTTGTTAAACCGCCAGTATAATTGATTACAGATAGAAAGGTTATTACACGACTACGCGAAACCAAGTTTTTAACTGCCTGAAGGGGGCTAAACATCTAGGCGTCCAAGATGGCCACCGCAGAGGAATATTTTGCATAAATGACTTAAAATGACAAATTGTTGAAATAAGAACTTGGTTGATATTTTGGGAGCTCCAAAAAGTACTTTAGGCATATCTTTTACGTAAGGCTTGTTTTTAAAGATGGCGGTGATTATATTTCGCGCTAGCCGGTACGTAAAATCGGAAGAAAAACAGTCCTACTCATCTTTTGGACGTTATTAAACAAAACACTTCTAATAATGATCCTAAATCATTTCCAAGATGTAAAAAAATATTAAAAGTGGATTGACTTGTCTAGAGAGTGCG
>JAMKCH010017214.1:0-49783 GCA_023653785.1 Ophioderma brevispina
CAACAAAGTTTATATCGTATGCGAGTGCAAACCAAAGTGTATCTGCATTTCTATTTTACAGGATAAAAAGCATTTGGGGTTTCATCTTTGTGGATTTTCAAATGAAAATCATTGTACCACACGATAAAAATGTATTTTTTACAATATCTTATAAATATTAATTTCCCCTTCAAGTAACTACTTAAGAAGTAATTGGCTAATTAAAAATGGCGAACTAACAACCATGATTCCCGTGTTGCGCAACAAAGTCGTATCGACCAGTTACGACTGGGATTGCACGAACGGGAAAATTCATTTGCGTGAACCAAAGTCGTATCTACACCAAATTAGACCTAATTAGCCCAATAACTTGACAATAATGAGCATTATCTGGAAAGATATGTTAAATATGCGTATTCATTTACTTTGTAAATTAATTCAGTACTGGCGTAAAATTGAGTGGAAAAAAGGTCGTAACTGAGATTTTGATATGTTTAAGGATTAGGTGTCAAAAATTGCATAAATTAGCATAAATGGGGTAAAAATGAAAATTGCTCTTTTCACAAAATATTTTAGGAGATTTTTACTTAGACCACCTTTTTAAAAACCATCGTTTACAAGAAATTAAAACGTCGTATCTACGACAGTTTTCCCGTGTCGTGCAACAAAGTCTAATCTACCAGTTAAGACTTTGTGCACTCAACAGAAATTCAATTTTGGATGTGCAACAAAGTCTTATTACACCTAAATAGGTCTATTTAGCTTAATGACTCTGGTATAAATTGAGACTGTCACCTAAAATGTATATCAAATTAAGCGTAAGATCACTTTTTTTCATATTATATAAATAACTCAATTTCGCAAAATGCAGTTACGACTTTGTTGCACTCAAATGACGAACTGTTTGTAGTATCATGGAATCAAATGGTTTGCATATGAAAATTCTGTTCTGAAGGGAAAGGGTGAATTTATAAATGAAAACTAGCCAAAAAGGTACCGGTAGCCCAAGTGACAAAAAGGAGAGAAGATTGTCCCTTTTGCCAGTGGTTCCCAGTTATACACGGTTCCCCAAAATAAGTTCCCCCCCTAAAATTCAAGGAATTGGTTGCCATAACTTCGCTAGAATGGATGATTGAAAATTTAAAAAGTTGACGAGAGAAACATTTGGCTCTGCCACACAAAGTTGTTGCCTTTCAAAAACAATCCCTGGATCAACACACTCCCTTTTTTTTTTCCCAAAACTGATGTTGTCAGAAAAAGTAGCACTTTACTGTATTCAAAGGTCTAAAGTTAAGAAAATTAACAATTTAAACAGCGATTTCATTTCCATATTCAAGCAATTGAGGGAAATCAAGTAAGACATGATGCATGGGTAAACAAATATACAAGGACAAATATGCAGGAAAATAAAGAATGAGGTGTAAGCTTTTAATAATACATTTTCTTGCTATTGACTTTTATGAATGAAGAGGTTACTGTTGAAATGCGGTTCAAATCAAAATAAGCTAATATTTTGTCATACAGGGTGAGACTCAATAGCCATGCTCATCCACGCAATGAGACATCATGAGTGTTAACATGCTGTACAATTTGACGATTTTGTTGATGGAAGTGTTCCATGCTCGATGGATAATCACCGCGATTAGACAGTTCTCCTTTCTGTGTCGATATGCTTATATTTCGAGTGGTATGGCTTACTCAAATCTCATATCATTGTTGTTTGTCTGCTATTTGTCGTGTTTGTTCATTGTTTGCCTTAGCATTCATGTTTAAGCTTCATGTTTTACTTCAGACCGCAATGATTATAAAGAAAGAAGTGAAGTCATTGAAATGACTTGACTTTCTTGACTTTAGACTTTGAGATGGTAAAGTGCCACTTTTTTGACAACATGCATTTTGTGCGAAAAAACGGAGTGTGTGTTGATGCCAAAAGTGTTTTTTTTTTTGAAAGCGCAGACGCATGTGCACAGCACCACATGTGCTCTCTCAAAACCTTTTGAATTGTCTAAACATGCCAGTTCTAAGTGAAGTTAAGCAAAGCAAAATGTCCTCGAATTTTAGGGGGGAACGTTTGGGAACCCCTTATGTCTTCATTCTACATAATATGTTCTTTACAGGAAGTCTAGCTGTGCCCCAAATTATGTACATTCACATCATGATCGTGGCTTTTAGAGCACCATATTTTGGAGGAGTATTCATAATGGCTCTATGGGAACAACATTATAGTTGCAAGAATATACAAATTGAACAATTGTCTTACAACTAGCAATGTATTCTAAAGTATCTATAGACAATGGAATTTCCAGAACCTAATTGGTACCAAATTCCTCACAGTATATGAATATTTTTGTCTGCAAAGTTCACTCACAACTTCTAAAGAGTAGGGAATTAAACATGCACGCAGCCACGCACCCCTGGACATGAATGTGGAGGGGTGGAGGCATAGCCTGGATCAATTTACCTGCAATATCCCATAGTTGCAGCCTGATAATTTCATCTTCTGATCTTTGAATCTTCTTGAGTGCAAAGTCAACTGAAAAAAACAAGAATATCAATAACAAATCCCAAACCATTGATTACTTTTCGTGATATTGCAGGGGTGGAGGACTCAAAATCCTTGCCCCCCCCTTCTCCTCCCAAATGAAGTCAGGAAATGCAATAAATTGATCAAGAATATCAACTAGAACCAAACAATCAATATGATACTGTGTTTCCTTGATGAAAGTGTGATGCCCCAAATTGTATTCTCACTGAAATATCTGTACCACCACTGTTGTAAATAATTGATGGAGGGAGGAAAGATGGAGAAATGGATGGATGGAGATGGATGGATGGAAGAAAGGGTGGGGGCAGGCAGATAGGAAATATAAGGGATTAGAAGAAAGACTTGGGGAAAGTGAATAAATGGAAGGAGGTTCAATTGATAAAATAATGCACTAATATAGTAGAGAGAAGGAAGCCAGCCCAGGATCGGCCTGATCATTTATTGCAATCTATCCCCGCATTTTTAGATTTTTGCCAATTTTCCGAGATTTGTGGATTTTCGAATACAAAAGATGAATTTTTTTCTTCATTTTTTAGTCTTATTAATCCATATCCCATTAACCTTCAATAAAACTGTCAGGCTTTTGTCTTTCCACCTAATTTTCTCTGATGATATTTTTGTAGGCTCCTAAAACCCATAGCTTCAACGGCACATCTTGATTTTCAGCCAAATTTGCATCAATTGCTAGTTTTGTTGCATTTTGAAACTATGGACGAATTTTTTCTTCAAAATTCTCATTCAGCCCACAAATAATCCTGGTGACAATTGTTTTTTCATATAACACACTAAACTGCTTGCTTCCGCCGTAGTTATAAATTTTGTGTCGCCTGCCTGAGCAGGAAAGCACATAGGGATCACTTTGTACCCTGAAGTCTGTTCTGTTGACTGTCTGTTGTTGTTGATGTCGGTTGATTCTGATTTTTGTTGTGAAAGGGTTAACATTTGCTTGTAATATCTGCATACTTTGATGGATTTAAACCAAACTTCAGTCGTAGATGCAACATGGGATCCCGCATTTGCTGATGAGGTCAAAGGTCACATACCAAGGTCAAAGGTCATGTGAGGTCAAGTTGTAAGATAGGCTGAAAATGTAAAAGTGACCTACATTGAAAAGTTTAAGTTCAATTAGACTGAGCTGCGTCTCGCCCAATATTTTTGCAACTCATAGCTCGACCAATAAATTTGGGCTGAATCAATCCAATTTTATTACAAACTTGAATCATAGGTGCACCATTGGGGCCCTCATTTGTTAATGAGGTCAAAGGTCACATGCCAAGGTCAAAAGTCAAATGAGACCTATCATTACAAACCGCGACGGCAGGCGACACATGCGGTCCGAGGACCGATGTATTTTTGAATAAATGATCGAGCCGTCTATGTAAAACGAAACCCTGTGCAAGAAGTGAGGAAGTCAGAAGCAGGGAGGGAAGAAGGGCTGGGAGGAAGCTTAGGGGCAGAGAGGCAAAGAGGAAGGGAGAGAGGTTTGTGGGAGGCAAGTGAGACAGGGGGACATCATGATACAATGATAATTGACCTTTGACCTCAAATTCCTCAACACCCCAAGAATCACTGTAAGGAGTTTCACAAAATACCATCTAATATGATATTAAGCATTTTTAAATGCTGTGCTGGAAGGATGGACAGAAGGACAGTAGCCAAGTAGACACACCAACTGAGAGAAAGATTGATAACATACAGTGAGACAGATAGGTAGCTACGAAGATTGACATTCTATTTTCAAATATTGCTAATAGTAAGAAAAAGTCAGCAAGAGTTCCATATGTTACCCCTCCCTTCAAAGTTCTAAGTGGAACAATTTTAAAAAAATTTATGGCCTTAGGGTAGGGGGTTGTTAGTGTAGGACATAAATAAAAAAAATGTTTCCGTAGAATTAAAGAGGGGGTTAATATGGAACTCTTTCCAAAAAAAGTCAGGTCCAAAATAAATGTTACCAACAGTCTGCATTTTAAAACTATTGATGTCAAATTTTTCCAAACATTGACTACCAAATACGGTCATTTAAAATGTGCACTTAAACATACATTTTAAAGGACTCGGATTCTAAACCATAGAGGTATTTGTTATTTACCTCACTTATCTCATGGCCATGACATGAAACCAGCACAATAGTTACAAGTCTAGAGTCCAAAGGTACTTCACTTGTATTCACTCTAAATAGTTCATTTATTCTAACATCGACATGTAGCCATTAACTTTTTGTCAGAGTCATGCAGGGAATGAGTCCACACTGTTTCATGTCATGATTGTAGTAAGCATTCGGACCGATAGAACACTTGAGCGTTTCTTGCAAAATAAAAATACTTGAAAAATACATCAGATTACTATTTTGGTCTCCAACGGTGGCACAATTCAAAAGATGAAGTTTGGTCTAATTTCACGTTTATAATGTGCCTTACAACTTGGGCAGGCGTTTTGCCCTGGAGAATGCATGGGAATTGCTATGCTGAGAGATCTAGACATGTCTTTAGGTGAAGTTCAGAAATGAAAATCTAGAATATTCGGGTAGAAATTCGAAAAGGGTAAGTGGGAAATTTGGAAGGGAGCTAGTAGATGTTTTGCGAATTGCACACTTCACTTACCATCAATGTTTGGATGTCAAACACGGTGCAATACCAATATGTACACTATGTATGCGAATGCCCGCGCGTGTTGTTTCTTTTTTCATATTTGTGATGTTCTTATTGTGATGGTAGTGTGTATGTGTGTGCGTGTGGCATGTGTGTGCAGGTGTGTCTGTGTGTGTGTGTGTGTGTGTGTGTGTTTGTGGGAGATGAGTGCGTGCGTGCGTGATTTTGTTTGTTGCTTTTTACAGATATTAATAATATTTAAAAAACTAAAAAATCTTAAAAAACAAAAACCCTCAATTTAGTTGGTTTATAGTTCCTCAGTGACCAAAAAAAAAAAAAACACGTTTAAAACTTTTTTTTACCATTTTTATTGTTACAAGACCCGATAATCATCTGGTTATGAATTCCGAACCCGCGGGTACCCCGATAAGTAGCCAGGGAGCGTCTCTAAAAATAACTATTACGTGTGTTGGTCGAGGAAAAACAAACCTTTCATCGGTTTCTCAAAAAACTTTTGTTTGAAAAAAATAATGAATTTCAATTTTGACTTTGAAAAAATTCATCTCAGAAGGTACGATTTTATAAATTTAAAAAAAAAAAAAACCTTAAGCCTTTATCTTTCATTTTGCCGCTGTGAGACAATTTTTGCTCTGATGATGTGGAAATTGGAAAAAATGGCTAATTTGCAGACTGTTCCAAAAGAACTACTCTTCGGGAAAATAGCGCCTCCACTCGTCATGGCCAGCCAACTCAATTGTTTTTTATTAAGGCCTTGCGGAACTGATAGAATGCCTGAGCTGTTTCTTGCAAATAAATAATACTTAAAAATACATGAAGATACTATTTTGGTATCTAAAATGTGAAACAATCCAAAAGATGAAGTTTGGTATAATTTTTCACGTTTACAATGTGCTTTACAACTTCGGGCAAGGCGTTTTGCCAGTGAGAATGCATGGGAATTGCTATGCTGAGAGATCTGTCTTTAGGTGACAGTTCAAAACTGAAATCCTAAATATTTAATGGGGTCGATAGGGTTTTAAAAGGTTGCAATGGGAGAAATTGGTAAATAAATTAATTTGGTTCATATTTAAGCTATTCCTAAAGTGTGTTTAAAATTCATAACAAATTCCACTAAGATCTTGGCTGCATCTCCTTCTTATCTTGTGAACTTTATGTCATATCTTGTTTCCTAGCTCTTAGTGTTTCTGCCTTTTTTCCTGTCGGCCTTGCCTACTTGTAAAAGGCACTCTATAAGTCTCATTAGTATTATTATTTGTTTAACCCGTTTGCCCAAATATTGTGACAACATTACAACTTCCTTTTTATTTCTGTACAAACCAAGCTAGCCATAGTCAGATGGACAAAAGAGGTACAATGGGGGGAATCGTAACCCACCTCATGCTCACCCAACCCCGCCCCCGCATCGTAAAAGTCCCCCCCCCCCGCTTTTTTTTAAAAAAAAAAAAAAAAAAAAATCTTAAAAAGCTGTAAACATGCACTTTTAACAGGGTACGAAAAAATTGAGGTTTTACTCTGAAAACAGGCAACACCATTTTGGTTAAAGGTTCCTTTTCCCAAAATTTTGACCCCGCCGAGACAGAAAGTCAACATATGGGGGAAAGGTACACTTTTGACACCCAAAAACGGAATCCGGATATGGCCCTACTGGTAGAGTATTTCTCAAAACACAATGTAGTTTTAGGGAAAAGTAAGGTCCGGCGGTATATGAATCTTGGGTAGCTTATGTTTAAAGGGAAACCAAACATCTTTTAATTTCTGTTGGAATCAAATGGAATAAGCTTCAGGTATGTTGAGGCTTTTAGGGGTCATCAAATAAAAAATCCAAAAAACATAGGTCCATATGCACAAAAGATTTAGACCAGGTCTAAAGTTAGACCTGGTTTAAGTGTACCGGTAATCTAGTCCCACTAGAATAGACATTTTCCTTTGTATAATCTCTGTAAAATCTGCTAGTTACTTTATGAAAAAATGTAAATAACTGCAAATTTTGGACAAAACTAATTTTGACTTAGACCAGGTCTAACTTTAAACCTGGTCTAAGTTTTTGTTAATGTCTTGACCATGTCTGCTGTAGATGTCTGCAATTTTGGTTACTACTTTCATGTAATTTCTGCATGAAATACTCATCAATATAGACATGTGTAGAGTTCAACAGAGTTCATAGGTATTATTCCATATATACTTATTTGTGCCACCTCAAGTTGAAGGTGACGTCATTCTGGTCTTTGCATTCCCACTAGCGTCTCGATCGTGCCGACTTTATTCGCGTGCGTAAATCTGTATGATTCCCAGCATAGCGCGCGCGATTCATGGGCTGCCGCAACAAAAAAGTCGCAGTGACGTCACCTTCACTTAAGATTGAGACCAAAAATAGGCTTGACCAATTTCTTTCATCAAAGTCTTACATCAAGGATACACCACAATTTCCACCAATTACATTGATCTTTTGTTTTGCTTTGATAAATGTGAGGTGTCCATATCTTTGCTCTGTTACACTTTGCAGTACAAAATACATTTTTGCTCTCCAGAAAAAAAGGAATAACTCATTGCATGAATGCAAGAAGGTCCTAACTGCAATAGCTGCCATGTGATCCATCTGTGTGCTGCCGTGTATTAGTATGACTCTTAATTGATCTTTCTTTGAGTCAGTGGATCTTGAAATGGTTCTTTAGGTGACATAGTTGCCTGAAGATCAATTTCAAGAGCCACTGACCAAAGACTTGGCACAATAGTATGTTTGATGGGATTTCTGACAAAAGGCAGCTATTGCACTTACGACCTTCTTGCATTCTGATGACGAACTGAAATACTTACCTCCCACAGTGACTTTGTAGTTGTCCTCGTATCGTCCTTGTACGTACCTCCTGACAAATGCCGTCTTACCGACTAATGAGTCTCCCACTACTAACACTTTAAAAAGTTTCTCTTGCTTTAATTCCACACTGGCCATGATTACGTCAACATGATTTCAAAGACTTTATATGTAACAAACTCTAGGAAGAAGAATGAGAAAAAAAAAACACTTGTTTACCAATTTACATCTAAACACATTCCAATTTTAAATTGATGAAATCAAGATTATTTTTAGTATTGAAACAGTGGCAAATTGAGATTGAAAAATTATGGGGGCAGGTGTTAACCTGGGGGGGGGGGCATTCACAGAAAATGGGTAATGGGGATGATTGCCACATTGACCCCTTTTTTCAACTTGCTCTTACTCAGTGCCCAATAACTCCCTTTTCATACAATTTTAACTCATTTTTAGAAAATCACTCAACAAATGACCCTATCCCCTTAAAAGTCACTGCAGCTTGCCTGAGGATCCACTGATATAGCAGTCGTGTGTCGAGACTAGCGAAAAAAAGAGTTGTGACCCCTGACCTCTTAGTACGTTGAACTTGATCTTGTCATCTTCGGTCACCTTAAACTTCAAACACTAGTTGTCCCTAGTGTAAGCCTGTGAAGCTACCATACCTGATTGCACACCACCAATAAATTGCCATTGGTTTAATGTACAAATACCCTAATTAAAACGTAATTTCTCATTAACGAAGCGACTCGTTGCTTAAATTATGCTTACTTTGGACTACTAGACCTCTCACCATTCATCGCAAGAAAAGAATCTAAGTTGACAATGGATTTTTCGAGCTACTGAGCATGAAGACAACGATAAGTTCTGATCCCCTCTGAAACTGGGTTCTAGACAACATATTCATGGGGTGGGGTGCAAATTAGTACTGAATTACTCAGTAGTAAGCCTCCACACCTTTTTGTCTTGCTAATTGTGCTGATTTTATCTCTTTAAAATATTTCTAACACAAATATGGCCCAGGAAGTTTTTCAATTTTAATTTCGTCACTTCTTTTTTTAAACCTTTTTTCCACCCACACTTTTCGGCAGAGGGTGCCAGACCAGATCTATTTAGTTGTGTGGAATCTGATTCTCACCATATATACTTGCAGAATCCAATTTGATTTGTGGCTCAGTGTCGGTGTTGCCAACAAAAATATCTGTTAGGAGGGCATAAAATAGCCCAATGGAACAAAAGATCACCACTACCAGTGGCACCCATCGAAAATAGCACTTCAAGAGGACTTTTTGACATTCAAAAGTAGTCCAATTGGTCAGATAAAGTGCAATGTTTGTAACACTGCTCAGTGTGTGTATCTGGTGTAATTCCAAGAACACAAATTTGGATATCATGTAATGTAGGGTAAACCAGAGAAGGTAATATTTACCGAGAATAAAAGCAATCCAAATTACTCATACACTACATCATGAACTATTTTTTCCTACAGCCTATAAAAGAATAAAACATACATATCTCTAATGGATAATTTCACCATCAGTGAAAAATCATACAGGCCCTTTGTTTCCGCAAATAGCGTACACATTACCATGTTACTAAGTTTAACCCCTATTTACGAACATGGACTATTCCACATGGCCAGTTCGGACGACGAAAACAAAACACTCAATTTCTTGAAACAACTTGCCTCACAATTCGTCCAAAATTCCACCTTTTTCCTTCACAAAAAAAAACAAAACAAGCCTTTCGGCCCTGGAGATGACTTCAACACATAACATATCCAATTTATAGCTCTAAACACCACTCCCTCTATCCAAAACCGTTGACAGAAGTCCAAATTTTTCTCACAATGCAAAAGGCAGTACCTACCCCCAATACGTGAACACTTACTGTCTTCTGTCAGCACATTTTTGGATTTTCAAAAGTAGACCCATTTTAATATACAGACATACGTCTGATAACAAGTAACATGATAATCTGGATGTAGCTATAACAAATCTGGCTTTATCTGGCTTAAATCTCCCATGCAAGGGTTACCTTAGGCTAGCCCTGGTGAGTTCCCCCTTTGTTCTTTTCAAAAATTAGTTACCGTATTCCAAAAGTCTTGTTATCATTGTGAAATTGATTTTTTTCTAAAGGTTTAACAGCTATAAATTAACAAACAAAGCCTGAAGGTGACTTACAGAGACTGTGCATGGTCAAAGCTGAGCACCAGAAGCTGTATCACATATTGTCAAAACAAGAGAACAATTGGGCACTCTATGAAGTTGCCTTGACTATTTTAACAAAGAAATGTATTTAGCACTTAGAAAAAGGAATAGGATTTGCTATTTTTTAAAAAGTTTCCTATAGCAGACAGAGACATGAGACTTGATTTTGCAAAAATAAATTAACTTTGCTTTTTCAAATACAACTTTTTTTAGAACTGCAAAACCCAGAATAGTATGCTACTCTGTTCTCACTGCATGGATTTTATTGACGAACATATGCACCACTGATTCCACACACGAAGTTGTTGACCTTCTTCACAAAGCAACTAATCCTAGTGTACATGGGAACCATGGTCTTGTGAACAATCATTATTCCTAAGAAGTGCTGTGATTTAAAGTGACACAAGGAGATTTCTGAGGATAAAAATTACTCTAAATTAATTTGCACCTGGTTGTTTGTAGAACACCTACCAAGAACACTTCAAAAGTTTATTGAAAAAAAAGTACAAAAACTAAGTTTTGAACCTGCCTGCTCTCCCCGGCCCCACAGAGAAACATATATCTGTTGTGCCCATTGTACGACAGAAAATAATAAATCATCTTGCTATCACATAAAGATGGCATTTTGGGCTTATTCGCTTCAGGTGTGATTTAATACACTGAAAAGAATTCTAAATGTGTAAAAAATCCTACTTTTGAAAAATATTTGGGCCACACTTTTCTGGAAATGTCCTTGTTGCTTTTACAACTTTCTGATTATGGGGGTATGAATGGCATCAATAGTAAGTGCCTCTCCAGCAGTTCATAAGACTCCCAGTTGAAGCATAATTCAGTTCTCATGGTCCCCTTTGGGAAAAATTTTGCCTCAAAAGCTGAAATTTAGCCAAATTTTTGTTCCAAAGCTTGCAAATTTCTGAAAATATTAGTGTCTAAGACCCTATTTTGAGAGACAAAATCAGTTCCCAAGTCCCCAAGTTCAGAAATCAGGGCTGCACATCCCTGCCTGAAAAAGAAAGTTGAATGCCCCCCAGGACTAAACTATTTTTTTTTTCTAATTGCCAAAATTTGACCTACCCTCCAATTGATGTTTGTTCCCATTTTTTTACTAAAGCTTGTTCCCAGTGGCGTACCTAGTCACTCGATCCAGAGAGGCATGTAACATAACAGATGTCCTGAAAATCGGATAGTCTTTACTGTTTGTACGGACACTTAAGGTCATTACATAGTGTCATGCCGCTTGCCACTCAGCGGCAAGCTGCTTGGTGTACACCGCTTGCAGGATTGAGCTATCGCTTGAACTACGTCATCGAGAGGCACCGCTCTAAAGTTGATCTCAAGTCAACTCAATGCGATTTGCCGCTTTGGGAAAAGCGGCAGCCCGAGCGGCAGGGAGATCGATTTATTGGCTTGACACTTTGCCGTTTGGGTCACCGCTAGCGATTCTGACATTATTGCGCAGTGACGTAAATTTCATCATCAGAGCGGCAAAGCGGTAAGCGGCATGACACTATGTAATGACCTTTACTCAACATATGTAATTCACTAATTGAATGGAGAGTCATATCTTTGAAGACTACCATTTTCTTCCTTTTCTGGCATTTCTTCAGTTGGAAACAGTAAGTTTAAAAATGAGAATTCTACAGACTTATCCTAGATACTTTGAAACTATATTCCTGCAAATTTCAAATATTTTGACTTTTGTGGTGAATCAATGATAGTGTCTTTAACCCCTAACCGGGACCTATGATAGGCAATTTCATGGGCCTCACGCACCAAGGATTTTAGCGATAAAGATTGGCATAATTACTGACCTCCCATCAGCAAACTTATGTGGGCAGACCAGCTGATATCGGGTTGCAGTTTCATTGAAAAACGGCCTCAAGGCGAGACATTATGGCTAGAAATCTAGAGCAGGCTCTGGTCAGAATTGCTGTCTCGCTAGCTTTCAGCAATGGTTCAACTTCACTGCGATAAAACAATGGAACCGTTGAAGCGAATCTAGGCTAGAAGTCCCAGCTAGAAGTAGCCCAAAGTCCAGGTTAAGTGTTAATTATGATTTACATACGTTTCTATGCAGTTTGATGAAACTTGAAGTTGAAAGATTGCAGTCATGCTTTGTTGACATTTATATCAATTAAAGCCACATCAGTGATTTCTTCAAAATGTAAACAAATCGCGCCCCCTATTTTTCATCAATTCAAAGTATTTTTTTACACTGCTGTTGGAAATTGTTGTGGTAAAGACCTCTGCAAGTGGCTAATTAGCGTAACAGGCCGTATTTGTCAAGATACTGATTTTTGTACTTTGTTTACTAATAAAAGTCGGGATCCGACTTTTTTAAAGTCTAGAGAAACAGTCATAAATGCCATCTTCAAGATAAAATGGGCATTTTGAATTTGGAAAAAATGACTGATTGTGGCTTTAAAGGAGGATGGCCTGATTTAAAGTGACAGGAGGAGATTTTTTTAGGATACGAATTTCTCTCAAATTGCACAGGATCGATTGTAGACCACCTACCAAGAACGTTTCGAAGGGTTATTGGACAAACAAGTACAAAAGAAAACAGCAAACCTTGTTTTGAACTTGCCTGACTATCGTAATTGTCCCCATAGAACACCGTGCTTTGACTTTCTGTCGTGCACGACAGAAAATACTAAATCATCATAATATTTATTATTACATAAAAACGGCGTATTCGGCTTATTCACTTCAGGTGTGATCTAATACATTCGAAAGCATTCCAAATATGCAAAAAACCCGGGTTCGAAAAAAATTGGGGGCGCTTCTTTCTGGAAATCTCATGTCTCTTTAAGCAGATAAGTTTTCATCTTGATAGAATGGAGTTTACCCCAACACTGATATTTCAACCCATTTTTATATGAGCCCTAAAAACATGATTATGTAATTTCAGATAGAGTGCTGTGTAAAATTAATATTGGTCGACCAAAATGGGGCATATTTTCGCAATCTTCTCTTCCAAACTAAATACATCCTTTAACCGTTACCCTAAGATTTCACAGATGAGAAAAATAGTAATTTTGACCACTTCCGGTAAAATTTGGGGTCCCTGGGGACGAGGCTATTAGCGATCGGGCCATGGACCTTTAAAAATAAAATTAAAGGTCCGTGGCCCGATCGCTAATAGCCTCGTCCCCAGAAGTCCAGATTTTACCGGAAGTAGCCAAAATTTTGGTATCACAAGAAAGCTACTATTTTTCTCATTTACCCTGTGAATCTTAGGGCTAGCCGGATGTTTGGTTTGGAAGTTATAAGTGAAAAACGTGCCCCTTTTTGGTCGACCAATATTAATTTTACATAGTACTAGATGGGGCTTATAAAATTATGTTTTTAGCTCTCACATCAAAACGGATTGAAATATCGGCGTAGAACTTTGCAGATGAAGTTTTGGGGTGAAGGGGCTTATTATATTCGACGAAATGAAACGAAACAGGCTCAGTGCGCCCATTGGATTACACGCTTTATTCCGTCAGTGTAAAATGTACGATCACGGAATAAAGCGTGTAATCCAATGGGCGCAGTGAGCCCGTTTCGTTTCGTCAAATATAATAAGCCGGTGAAGGCCAATCTATCAAGATGAAAATTTCATATACTTAAAGACACTATCAGTGATTTGCTACATCAGCAAATCGAAAAAATCATCAAAAATCAGATTTTTGCATGTATGTAACAAGTACAGGTATCCTAACATACCCTGCAAATGATAAGACCAGAAGCAACCCAATAAGGACAGAATCGGAGATTTTAGTCATTACTGTCCGAACGGACACTTACTACAACACGTAATTGAATGGAGAATCGTATCTTGGAACACTGCCGTTTTCTTCCTTTTCTGTCAATTCTACAGCTGGAAAAGGAAACTTATGAGAATTCTACAGACTTATCCTTCACTTTGAAGCTATTCCTGCAAATTTCAAATATTTTTCAAATCACTGATAGTGTCTTTAAATCGGGCCATCCTCCTTTAACATCACAAATTCTAAAATCATAAATGATTAGCCCTTTTATGATTACAAATTACATTTACTTGCCTAACAATACAATTTTGTATTTTTAGTCAATTTCAAAATGTTCTGAACATACCTATCAGCCTGAGTATGACAGGAGACAAATTATCAATGACACTCATACTGTCGATCACACACAGTCAGTCACAAGAAGTTGAACAACTGTTGTGGCACATACAGGGGGGGGGGGTGGCCATGGCAATCATGCAATGCCAATGTCATGACATTCATGCAATTGACAAGTAGCACACTGCACTGCCACTGCACTGGCCACTATTCCTGCAAAAGGGAGACTACTTACTTGCATGCATACAAATTCTAGATCAAACGACTATGAACATAATCCTCTACTGTTGTACTTTCGTTTAGTTCCCGCACAATACACATACATACAGTGCAAGGCCAAGGGAATATCCGAATACCTAGCTTTGCTTTGGATCACATGAATCAGGAAGCGCCTCCAATAACAAATATCAACTTTGACCTTTTGTTTTTGTTACATTCACCCCCGGGCCACTGACACATGTACACCTATTGTACAGGCACAACATTTTTTCACAAAGGCAGAAGACCGCTTGCTAATTCCCCGGACGAAAGCAGCAATTTTATTGGCATTCATTAAGATCAAACCAATGAATTGTGCTTATAACAACTTAAGTTTGCCACGGAAGTAGTGTCGTTCACTATTACTATCGTATTTTATCAATTTAGCGAGACCAGACCGACTGTAAATTGAAGTTCAAAATTCAACAGTTTGACTTGAGTTTATACAGTGTTGTATCTGCAATTCAGTGCAATATAATGCATAGCAGACCAAGTAAGTTTGCATTCAATTTTTCATGAAAAAAATATGTAAACGTTACTCTTCATCAATTAAACATCATAAGTCTTTTAAGGGTCGTATGTTACTAAGTAATGAATCGGAACAAAGCCTTTTTGTTGAAGTAGGAAATGATCATTTGGGGAATCCCCAGCCCAGCATCATGAGTTTTGATTGGCTAGGGGGCATTTTGTTTCTTTGCACAAAGGCCAGGGTTGATCAGTTTTTACTCTGCAGCTAGAGGTGAGGGACTGTTATCATCATAACTACCAATTTATTGAAATGTAAAACCTGATTCTATTAGGCTTTATTCATGTATTGTTTCATGCAACTTTGCAAGTCTAGTAACAAGGTAAGAAAATCATATACTGTGGTATTCATGGGTAAAGGTTGGATGTAAAATATTTGTTTTACTCTAAAGAAATTGACATTTTTACAATAAAATTACACTTGGAAATTTTATCAACTTTAGGCTTAGCATTTTGTCTGTTTTATTTGTGTTTGGCTATTGTAGTTTGATGTATGCAGCTGATATGGGTGTATTTCGTGATCCTAGCACGTTTATGGTTTACAGCACAAGAAAAAGTCATTTCCAAAATTTCAGTTGATTCTGACACTGCTTCGATTAATCTGCGTTTGATGTTACGAGCAAATGTTTGTATCACGGTGCCCCACAGGCCACTGTGTTGTAATTTCTGTCCTTTATGGACAGAAAATACAACTTTACAAATTTCTTCCAGAGTAGATCAAATTTATATGGTTCTAAAAGGCATGCATACTTTACTCAGGGCGAGGTGGCCGAGCGGTCTAAGGCGCTGAACCGTCGGCAGGGTGTAAGATCGACCGAGCGGCCCTGGTTCGAGCCCTGCGAGAGTCAGGTTTCTTGACCATAAAAAAAAAAAAAAAAAAAATTTTTACTCTGCAGCTAGAGGTGAGGGACTGTTATCATCATAACTACCAATTTATTGAAATGTAAAACCTGATTCTATAAGCTTTATTCATGTATTGTTTCATGCAACAAAGTCTTTGCAAGTCTAGTAACAAGGTAAGAAAATCATACTGTGGTATTCATGGGTAAAGGTTGGATGTAAAATATTTGTTTTACTCTAAAGAAATTGACATTTTTACAATAAAATTACACTTGGAAATGTTATCAACTTTAGGCTTAGCATTTTGTCTGTTTTATTTGTGTTTGGATATTGTAGTTTGATGTATGCAGCTGATATGGGTGTATTTCATGATCCTAGCACGTTTATGGTTTACAGCACAAGAAAAAGTCATTTCCAAAATTTCAGTTGATTCTGACACTGCTTCGATTAACCCTAACGCGGCCGAGAGGAAATGAGAGGCAACGAAAACGTGGTACCGGTCGGAAAATGCTTTTCGTTGCATCTGGCCCGTCAACAACTATTTTTGGTCGCGCAAATGACTCTCATTGGCTCTCATTGCATCTGGGCCGTCTTACCGGAAAATGACGCGATGTTTTTCGTTGCACCTGGGCCGTCTTCCCGGAAAATGACGCGAAAAAAAAAAAAAAAAAAAACTTGGTCATACTCAAATAGTTCCTATAAGGTCGGAAATTGCATAATCGCGCAATAGTGTGATTATGGAATTTCTCCTCGCTCCCACCCATTGCATAAAATGTGCAGGTGTATGCAATGGGTGTCCGGCGCCTCATGGTTCGGAGAGTCATGTAAAGCTGTTGGTCCCGTGTGTCAGTGGAGTCAATCCTGAGCACGTAAAAAGTTGCAGACCTCGTCGAAAAGAGTAGGGATCAGCCCGGGTCTGTTACCTGCACTCATCGCTCTAGGTACCAGAGTCCTCTAGTGTGATGCGGGAATCCGCTTTACTGGAGGTTAAATTGATCCAGATCCAGATACTTGGGCCAGTGGTTCAGGTGATATAAAAATCTCAACTTTTTCACGTAAGTCGAGGAGGGCGAGCCTGTGGATCACAAAATACCTCTTTATTGATGTCATAGTTTTCATTCACTGTTTAATATGCGCATCCCATAAGTCCCTAGACTGCACTCGTGCACGACACATACATGTTTGTATTAAAAACCGCTGCGCAAAAGTGCTGACATCACTCATAGCCCACTTCTAGCTGGATTAGCCCGAGAACTCAGTCCTTAACAAGACTTGACTTTAAGAAGACTTGACTTTTATCATGCTGTCGTTATGGTTGTCTTGTTAAGGCCCAAGCCAGTACATTCATTTTACGTGGAGGTGTGGGTGAATAGAAAGAAAATAGAAACAAGCAACTAAAATAGCTTCTAATCATGTACTTATACTCAGCTAGCAAATATTAACAGGTTGTGTACATACAAACCTATTTTTACAGTCTGTTATCATATCAAAATTGAGATCGGAAATGTAGAAGTTCAGCGAAATCTTCAAAGACTTAGCACGCTACTTACAGGTTCCATGTTCTGAATTAATTTTAAAACAGCGGTCACACGCCTCTTCTCATCGCCGAAACCCCAAACTCGCTACAACTGGCAAAGTCCAAAGCTTGTTACAGAGTCTGGAAAATACGTTGGAAATGTGAAAGGGCTAATAGGCATAAATATCGTACTTGTCCCCCTAGAACACGCGTGGCTTTGACTTCTGTGGGGGCACGACAGAAAATACTAAGATCCTCATAATATTTATGTTACATAAAAACGGCGTATTCGGCTTATATTCACTTCAGGTGTGATCAATACCTCGCAAGCATTCCACATATGCAAAAAACCCGGGTTCGAAAAAAATTGGGGGCGCTTCGTCTGGAAATCTCATGTCTCTTTAAGCAGATCAGTTTTCAAATCTGATAGAATGGATTTACCCCCCAAACACGATTTTCAACCATTTTTATATTTAGCCCTAAAAACATGATTATGTAATTTTCAAGATAGAGTGCTGTGTAAAATTAATATTGGGTCGACCAAAATGGGGCATATTTTCGCAATCTTCTCTTCCAAACTAAATACATCCTTTAACCGTTACCCTAAGATTTCACAAGATGAGAACAATAGTAATTATTGGACCACTTTCCGGTAAAAATTTGGGTCCCGGGGACGAGGCGATTAGCGATCCGGGGCCATGGACCTTTAAAAAAAAATTAAAGGTCCCTGGCCCGATGGGGGGGCGCAATAGCCCCGTCCAAAAGTCCAGAGTTAACCGAAGTAGCCAAAATTTTGGTCAAAGTCACAAGAAAGCTACTATTTCTCATTTACACCCTGTAAATCTTAGGGCTAGCCGATGTTTGTTTTGGAAGTTATATGAAACGTGCCCCTTTTTGGTGACCATTAATTTTAAATAGTATAGATGGGGCTTCTAAAATTATGTTTTTGAGCTCTCACATCAAAACGGTTGAAATATCAGCGTAGAACTTTACAGATGAAGGTTTGGGGTGAAGGGGCTTATTATAATTCGACGAAATGAAACGAACATGCTCAGTGCGCCCATTGGATTACAACGCTTTATTCCGTCATTGTAAAATGTACGATCACAAGACAGCGTGTAATCCAATGGGTAAATTGAGCCCGTTTCGTTTCGTCGAATATAATAAGCCGGTGAAGGCCAATCTATCAAGATGAAATTTCATATACTTAAAGACCCTATCAGTGATGTTGCGACATCAGCAAATCAGTTAAAAAGAATCATTAAGATCAGATTTTTTGCATGTATGGTGAACGGAAAATTACGTGTTCTCGCTCAGAAAGGGGGGGTGGAGACGAAAGTGGACAAGACAAGGGCCGAGGGGGAAAGGAGTGAGATCCCGGCCGACACGAAGTGAAGCGTGTAATGAATGAGTGGAGAGAGACGCGTGGGGAGAGACGCAGGAGAGGGGTTGCTAAGCAGTGGTGAGACGGTCTGCGGGGCAACGTTGAAGATCAAAGCAGAGGCTCAAAGGAGGGACGCGAAAGTTCTGGTAAGCGACCGTCGAATGGGCGGCGGGAAGCGAGAGGGGGTTAGGGAAGATCTGTGGGGGAGATCAAAAATAGGGTGGTGAGTGGGGGGGGGCAGACCGCAAGCAAGGGGGGGTCGGACGGGGGGGGGGGACAAAGGGGAGAGGAAGTGCGAACGGGGTGGTGAAAGGGCGGGAGTGAACGAGGGGCCAAGCAACAGTGGAATGGCTCCTATTTTCGCCCAAAGAATCGAGGCGGAGTAATGCGGCAGAGACGGGCGAATACTGCGAAGGAATAGGGGGGAGGTGGATAGAGGGAGGAGTAACGACTGCGGCAATGGGGAATGCGACCTTGATTAGGGAGCAGGGGAACATGGGGGTAGAGAGTTTGTGCAATTGCTTAAGGTAGCGGTCGCCTGCCTGAGAAAGACATGAGTGTGGGGGTGCTTGAATGAGTTGAATGAGAAGGGGGACGGGAGGAGGAGATAGGGAGATGGAGTAAGGGGTGTAGTTGTATGCTAACGCTGGAAGAAAAAGGCGATGGCGCCGGAAGTGAGGCAGCGGACGGGGACGGAGGAAGCGGGCGGAGAATGGTAACTTAGGCTAGCGATAGACGAAGTGGGCGATTTGGGAGCCGGGTTGTAACTGAAGAAAGATAGGAAATGTCAAGTTAGGAATGGCGGGAGCTATAGGGCCGGTAAATGATCACGGGTCATTTGTTAGGGGCCTAATCTGGGGGAGCTAGTCTACGTTGGCTGCTGTGCACACAATGGGCGGTGAAGGAGTGATATGGAGGATAGGTTGTAGTGTGGAGGGGGAGGATGGTCCCGTACCGTGTGGGTGCGTACGAAGGAACAGTTAAGGGGAGGAGAAGTCGCGAAAATGTATGAGTCTGGGGGATGTAGGAGCCGTGGAGAGGGGAGCCAGGTAGCTGTCGCGGAGACAAATGGATGAATGAAAAAGAGGGGAGTAGTAGGGAAAAGCCAGGAAAACAAGAAGACTTAGAGAGGAGAGGCGAGTGGTGGGAGATGGCCGTTGAGACGAGAAGCGGGGGGCGAGGGGGGCAGACGAGGGGGGGGAGATCGAGTTGAGGGATAGAAGAGTTGGAAGAGGACAGATTGGCTGAAAAAGGGAGAACTAGTGGGGGGTTCAACGAGTAAAAGTGGAGTAGAAGTTGGATAGGGGGAGTGTTGAGGCGAAAGACGCAGTAGGGGGGAAAGCCCGATCGGAAGAGGTATGGGAGGAAGTCGGGGATGTTTGTACAAATACAGAGGGGGGGGTGGCAAAGGGAAAAGGTGGGGGAGGGTAGGGAGGGGAAAGGATTGGAGTGGGGGCTGAGAAGGGGAAAGTGAGAGGGGAGAAGGGGAGGCGGGGAGAGGGGAAACCGTGGTGTGGAACAGAGTGAGAGGAAGCGTGGGGCCCGGATAAAAAGTAGGAGGGGGGTAGCGGCGAGGGAGAAAAGGGGGGAGGAGCGCAGGCATACAAGTCGAAGGGGACAGAGGAAGAGGAGGGAAAAGTGGAAAAAGGTAAGCAGAGGGTCGAGGAGGGGGGGGGAAGAAAGGGGGGGGTAGGAACCGGAGGAACGAATCGGGGAGCGAGAACGAAAAAAGCGGGACGCAAAATGAAGGGGGGAAAAGTAAAGAGTGGCCGAAAAGGGGGGAGGTCGGGGAAACGGAGGAGGAGTGGGAGTCAGTACGTGAGAGACAAATGAAGACGTGGGGGGAAAAGTGGGGAGAAAGTAAGTAAAGAGGGGGGTGCAGGTAAGAGAGGAACACGGGAAAAACTGAGGATGAATCGGAAATAGCGCGGAAGGAAGAGGGCGTAATGGGAGGGATGCAGTGGAGGCTGCGATGAGAATGAGGGGGGGAGGAGGGGGGGTGTTAGTGGAGAGGATCAAGGAAAAGGCGCTAGGTAGGGTAGCTCGGTTACAGAGATGAGAGAGGTGGGGAGAAGGGGAAAGTGAGGTAGTGCACGTGCATCAGAAGGAATACGGGTCCGGAAGGTAGATAGGAGAGAGGAAAAGATAATGAAGAATGGAAATGCTGCCGGAGAGCAAATGATAAAGAAGAGAGGATAGGGAGAGTGGAGGAATGGGAGGGATGGGGGGGAGGGCTGAGTGGTCGAGTAGGGATGGGGGGGAAGGGGGACAGGAAGCTAAAAGGTCACCCAAAGGAGTGGGGAAGATCGAAATCGTGCACAGTAGGACGAGGTTCGAGTGATAATGGCGGGAGAAAGAAAGGATGAAGTGGAAGTTAGGGAGTCGCTGTCGGCGGCAGCAAGAATGGTGTGTAGGGGGTAGGTCTGGACATGGGACGAGGTGGGGGACTGGGCAAAAGGACTGCGAGGTGGCACAGGTAGCAAGAGAGGGTGAAGGGACGGGGTGGCTAAGGGAGGTGAATAGGGGGGCGTAGCGCAACCAGAGGGGGCGGGGGCAAAATAAAAGATAGAGGCCCTAGTAGGACCGCCCGATACGGCGTAGAAGACCGGTAGCGGGTCTTGAGGGTACCGGTGAGGTAGGTGGGGGGCCAACGGGGAAGGTCGGCGGGGAGTGCGAGGGGGAAGAGGGGTACCAAAACGGAGCACAGGGAGAGCCACAGAGGTAGGAGGGAAACGAGGAGAGTAAGAAAGGATTGGGTGGATGGGGGGGGGGAAGGAGTGGGGGGAATGGGAGAAGAGGGGGAGAGGAGGAGAAAAATGAGAATGGGAAAATGAAATATTAAGGACGTGAGAGAGGGAGTGAGAAGGGACAAGAATGGGGGCGTAAAGGAGGGGGGTGGTTGGACCAAGGCTAAGATGTGGGTAAGTCTTGGGGATTGGGAATAGGTAGTGCGAGGATTATAGAGAGAGGGTGAAAGAAGGAGGATAGCAGGGCTAGATAGGGGATGGGGAAAGACAGGGCGGAAGACTGTTTGCGCCCGGGCGAGGGAGTGGTGCGGTGGTTTTTTGGTTGGCGGTATCTTCTCGCGAGGAAAAGGCGATCACTAAGCGGACAGAGCCGAAGAAAGAGGAGTCCAAGCGGTTGCGGGGCAAAACGGGAGAGGGGGATGGAGTATGGTCTCAGAATGGAAGAAACGAGGTGTATCTTGGAACACTGCCGTTTTCCTTCCTTTCTTGTCAATTCTTCAGTCAGAAAAAGTAACTTATAATGATAATGGGGAATTCAGGTCTGATCAGGTGGGGAGTGCGGACAGCGGGGTGCTAAGTCCTTCCGTTGTGGACTTCGGACGGGGGGGGGGAAGAAGACGGAGTGAGATTAAGAGTGGGGCTCTGGGGGTTAAAAACACTCGCAGATGAGGGAGAAGCGGGGGGATTGAGAGAGGCATCTAGAGAGCTAGGAAGTGAGAGGTGTTGCAGGGTAAGGTGAGGTAGTGAGAGCCGAGAAGGTGTATGGGGGCGTGAGGGGGAAGTGATAACAAGGGCGGCGGGTCAGCGGGATGGGTGGGGGCGAAGGGGTGAGTGTGGGTTGGGAGTTAGGTCTGCTTGAATCGAGGGAGTAGGGACGGGCCGAGAGTAGGGGGTCGGAGTTGGAATAGTAAAAAGGGTCAGGAAGAATGAGAGGGGCGGGCGGGGACGACAAAAAGAGGGATCTAGGAAGGGAGGGGAAGGGGAATGATTGACGGTGTGATCGAAGTCAACCGTGAGGGGGTGGATGGGAGGGAGTGCGGAGGTGCCGGAAATAGGGGAGATAGCGTGGAACGTAGGGTGGGCTAGTGGGACTGGACTTTAAGGTAACGGGGGGGTCATGGAGAGGACACCCGCTGAGGCAGGACGAGCGGGAGAAGGGGGCGGGGGGCAGGGGGGTGGGGGGCGTGGGGGGGAGACAAGCGAGGGATTGGGGGAGACAGGGCGGGGAGGGTCGGAGTGACAACAAAAAAAAAGCGGGAAAAACACCAAAAAAGAAAGAGGAAGGGAAAGAAGGGTGGAGGCAAGTAAGTAGTCGGTAGTGTGAAAAAATGAAAGGTCAGGATAGTTTGCAATCGAGATTTCACGGATTAAGCAGAGTGGTGATATGGTGGAATGGGGAGGGTTGGCCGTTATTGACACTAACGGGGTGGATGGTGGTTTCGGTAGGCAGGGGTACAAGAGTGAGGGGCAGAATGGTTGGCGGTAGACGAGGCGGGACAGGGGGGGAGCGGGAAGATCGGAGAAGTAAGGTGGGTGTGGCAACAGCAACGAGCACAGGTCGTGAAGCGCGGAAAAGAAAGGAGGAGGAAGGACGGCGCGTTAGGGGAGGCTGCAGAGGCAAGAGGAAAGTGACGGGGGTTGTCCTATCCCCTTCAAAGAGGGGCAAAGCACACGGAGAGGGGCGGGAATCGGAGAGAAGGGAATAATGGGGGTAAAAGGAAAGGTTGGATAAGGCACAGGTACTGACGTCCGGAAAGGGGGAGACAATGAGAGGTGAGGGAGCAGGAACTAGCGAAGGGGGCGTGTATGGAAGAGGAAAGGGGTGAGTTAGGGGGAGGGTCGAGCATATATATGCTAGGGTAATGAGCGGGCAGTTGAGTTCACAGGGAGGGGGGTAGCGGTCGGGGTTTCCACCACTCGGCGACCCATTGCCTCCCCGTCCTCCCTTCTGTCTCCCGTGGTATGATGACAAAGTACCGGGACGGCCGAACAATACAGGGGGGGAGTTGGGGGAGTCAATTGCGAAAATGTTCTGACAGACCTATCAGCCTGATATGACAGGAGACAAATTATCATGACACTCATACTGTCGCTACACACAGGCAGTCCACAAGAGGTGAACAGACCACTGTTTGTGGCCACGCCGGGGGGGGGGGTGGCCATGGCAATAATGCAATGCCAATGACCTTCATGCAATTGACAAGTAGCACACTGCACTGCCACTGGCAGCTGGCCACTAGTACTGCAAAAGGAGACTACTATTACTTGCATTCATACAAATTCAAGATCAAAGACTATAACAATGAATCCTCTCCTGTTGTACTTTCGTTTAGTTCCCGCACAATACACATATCCAGTGCAGGCCAAGGGAATATCCCGATACCTACTTGGGCTTTGGATCCATGAATCGGAAGCCTCCAATACAAATAATCACTTTGACCTTTAGGCTTTTGTTTTTGTTACATTCACCCCCGGCCACTGACACATGTACACTATATTGTACAGGCACAACATTTTGTTTCAAGGCAGAAGACCCTTGCTAATTCCCCGACGAAGCAGCAATTTTTATTGGCATTTCATTAAGATCAAACCAATGAATTGTGCTTATAACAACTAAGTTGCCACGGAAGTAGTGTCGTTCACTATTACTATGCGTATTTTATCAATTTAGCGAGACCAGACCGACGGTAAATTGAAGTTCAAAATTCAACAGTTTGACTTTAGTTAACGCTGTTTGTTCTGCAATTCAGGGCAATAAATGCATAGCAGACCAGTAAGTTGGCATTCAATTTTTCATGAAAAAATCTGTAAACGTTACTCTTCATCAATTAAACATCATAAGTCTTTTAAGGGTAAGTGTCGTATGTGACTAAGTAATGAAATCGGACAAAGCATTTTTTTTTGTTGAAGTAGGAAATGAATTCATTTGGGGAATCCCCGCCCAGCAATCCATGAGTTTGGATTTGGCTAGGGGGCAATTTTGTTTCTTTGCACAAAGGCCAGGGTTGACATTTTTTACCTGCAGCTAGGGTGAGGGACGGTTATCATCATAACTACCAATTTATTGAAATGTACAAAACCTGATCTATAGGCTGTATTTTCATGTATTGTTTTCATGCAACTTTGCAAGTCTAGTAACAGGTAAGAAAATCATATACTGTGGTATTCATGGGTACAGGTTGAGGTAAAATAAGTTTTTTAAAAGTGGGGGGGTGGGCGTGGGGGCACTCTAAAGAAATTGACATTTTACATAAAATGACACTTGGGAAATTTTATCAACTTTAGAGGCTTAGCATTTTGTCTGTTGATTTGTGTTTTTGGCTATGGCCCGTTTCACAGTATTTGCCAATAAGTTTTCAACTAAAACCTATAGGATGTTTTTACAGGAAAGTATACAGAGCACGTTTTGTGTTTTTACTGTAGATCCTACTAGACCTACCACTCCCAGGCCTAAACCAACTTATTTGGTGCTTGTATTTCAGGAGACGGCCCACCCAAACTGGTCAAAAATGTTGACTGAATATGGCGTCAACCAAAAATAGATGCCCCTTTTGTTTTTCAGCTGCCATATTAGCTATGTAGAACCGGTCAATTTTTACTTTTGAGTTCGTTTAGGCACTATTGACACTTATTACAAAGGTAAAAATAGGTGTAGCAAGTTCCTAAAAAAACGTATATGGAGCAGAGTCAAAATGGAGTGTTGGACGTGACTTTTCCGTTCACATTGAATACCATTTTAATTCAATTAACATAACAACAAACCGAACTGTCTGTGGTGGATATCTGTGCCTTTTTCTTGATCATTTGACAAAGAACTACCCTCATGATATCCCAGACAAAATTCGATGAACTGGTCTTGAAATTAATTAGATAATGGTTATTCGAAATCTTGTCCTCAATTTTCCGTTCACAATTTTGTCACGTCACAACACTTTTTGCATAAGCCCATGTTATCTTTTGAAGTAGTTCTATTTTGTTTACTTATTCTCTGAGAGCACTTTCCCTGCACTATAAATTTGTCTGAAGTTTTTACAACCACTGTAAAATGGCATGGCTCTATCAACATTAAAGTTTCCGTTCACACCAGTCACGTCCAACAACCATTTGGTCACGTCCAACACACTCAAGTTTGGCATATCTCAAAACGAGGAGGTCTGCACTTTAAATTTTATAGTATGTTTCTAGTTGGTCCATGGGTTGGGTGAACTACCAACTTACTTTGAGTGTGATCAGTTTTTATAAAATAGTTTCAAAAAATTGCCCCGTTCACATTTTCAATTTGTCACTCCAACGCAAGCTTCAACAAGTCAACCATGGCACATCTCACAACTTTGGAATTGGGAAGGGTCATGAGGATGAAACAACGCATTCACTAGGGGAAGTTAGTAGTGTATCATATTTATAGATTTTAAATCATTTTTGATTTTAATAATGCAATACGCTAAGAATTTAAGTCCAAAATTCCGTCCACATTCCAGTCCAAACACTTGGACATAAAAGCTATTATCTTTTAACTCAGGGTAGATTATGCTTGCATTCATACAAATGGGTTCTCCAAGCCTACAACTAATCATGCATGAAAAATCACTCTGCTCTGTTATTTTGATTTATAAATACAACTTTTTTATGTCAAGGACCTGTTTTTTGATAAAATAGAAGCAAAAGAATGTCAAAAATTGTCAAAAATTCAAGCGTCATGTTTCATATTGTCAGCTTGTCTTGCCGTGAAGGTGGCATACTTACATTTATAATGAATACAAGTCTAATTTTCTTTTGCATTAATCTTATTTCATAAGAACTATTTGCATTTTTTACAAAAATGGCTCAATTTTCAAACTCTGATAAAAAAGTAATAAAGGAGAAAAGAATCAGGTGTCTTTCGGTTTTTCCTTAAATTATAGTCTACACCACATTCAAAACAAATAACAAAGCCTTTGACCACTGATTTTTGAAAACAATGACCCCAGGATTGGGCAAAAAGTTGGCAATACGTGAAACGGGCCGATTGTAGTTGATGTAATGCACTGATATGAGGTGAAATTGGTTGTGATCCTATAGCACGTTTATATGTTTACGAGACAAGAAAAAGTCATTTCCAAAATTTCAGTCAGTTGATGCTGACAACTGCTTCTATTAGCCCTAACGGGCGGCGAGAGGACTGAAGGCAACGGAAAACGTGGGTAACCGGCGGTCCGGAACAAATGCTTTTTATTGCATCCGGGCCGTCAACAACATTTTTGGCGCGCAAATGCTCTCATTGGCTCTCTGGCATCTTCTGGGCCGTCTTAACCGGAAAATGACGCAATGTTTGTCGTTGCAACACCTTGGCCGGTCTTCCCGTAAAATGACGCGATGTTTTTACCTCGTTGCAATCTGGGCCGTCGTTCCGGGACAATTGACGCGATGTTTTCGTGTGGCATCTGGGGGCCGTTATTGACTGGAAATTATGGCGATGCGTTTCACAACTGCATTTCGGAACGTCTTGCCTGCAGAAGGCGCACTGCTTTTCATCAGGCGGGTGCACTGTACAGATGCCCATTAACAATTTCGATTTCGATGGTGAATAGCGCCACCATTTTCGATAAGCGATTGGGTTAAATTATGCATAAACTTATTCATGACGTAAAACCGAGCCTGACGTAGCATAATAGCGCCAACTCGCCGACTAGGATGTAGCGTATAGCGCCAACTTCACGACTGGCGAACTATAACTACAAATTTCTGCAGATCAGTGTGACGTACGCATCCATTATTTTATTTATTTATTATATTGTATTTATTTATTTACCCGTTTTTATTGCTTTTCACGGCGATGTTTCTCGTTGGCATCTGGGACGTCTTCCGGTAAATGGCGCCGAGGTGTTTTTCGTTGCATCGGGGGGGCCGTCTTCCGGGAAAATGCCGCGATGTTTTTTGTTGTCATTGGGCCCGTCTTCCGGGAAATGGCGCGAATGTTTTTCCGTTGCCTCTGGGCCGTTATTGACTTGTACCGCTACTTATATTTTCCTGTGCCGGAAAAACGGCCGAGAGTCAATGAAACGCAAAACTTTGCTCTCGTTGCCTCTGGGCCGTAACCCGAACAAGGCCTCTAGACCAAAAATACCACACAATGTAATATTTGTGGGGTATATTGTGGTATCATGATAGAGTAACAGAACCTACAATATGTTGTGGTAGTTTGTTGGTATTGATCTTACAGTGGCAGAATAAAGTGTGGCACATCACATGCATCCCACAACCCGACCCCCCATGTAAGCCTATAAACACCAAGTTCCCCGGGCCCCCGCAATGTCTCCTCTCCTCGCAGCACCTGTGAATTGTGGCCTATGGTGCAGCTTGTTGTGTTATTACTGTGGTAGATTTGTGGTATATGATGAGTTTACTCCAATTTGGTATATTTATGATTTATCTAACTATTATGCGATATACCACAATATACCACAAATCAAATTTGTGTGTAGTGTTGTGGTCGATGGAAGTGCAAGTATGATGAAAGTTGTGGTACTTGGATCTGGGTAAGTCCTCACAATATTACAGCCTGCAGTGTTAGGGTGTAAAAATAAAAGTAGATTGCCTTTCGTTGCTTTTGGGCCGTTGGTCGGCTAAACGACCCGGTCCTGGTTATGGTTAATCTGCGATTTGATGGTTACGAGCAAATGTTTGTTTTATCACGTGCCCCACAGGACAGCTGTGTTGTAATTTCTGTCCCTTTTATGGACAGAAAATACAACTTTACAACTTTCTTCCCGAGTAGATCGAATTTCTTCTGGTTCTAAAAAAGGCTCATACGTTACTCAGGGCGAGGTTGCCGAGCGGTCTAATGTGCTGAACCCGACACGAGAGAGAAGCAAGGGTAAGATCGACCGAGGGGCCACTTGTCTAGGAGCCCTGCGAGAGTCAGTTTCTTGGGTCTACTCCACGATAGTTTTCCTCCATAGGTCGTAAATTTCATAATCTCGGCACTAGTGGTGATTATGGAATGGCTCTCTTTCGCTCTCCACCCATTTTGGCATAAAATGTGCAAGGTGTATGCAATGGTTGTCCGGCCACTCATGGTTCGAGAGTCTGTAAAGCTGTTTTGTCCCTCGTTTGTCAGTGGAGCAAGTCCTGAGCACGTAAAAGTTGCGGACCTCGTCGAAAAGAGTAGGGGAGCAGCCCTGGTCCTGTTACCTGCACTCCTCGCTCTAGGTACCAGAGTCCACTAGTGTGATGCCTGGAATCCCGCTTTACTGGAGTTAAATTGATCCAGATCAGAATACTTGGCCATCTGGTCAGGTGATATAAACATCTCAACTTTTTTACTAAGTCGAGGAGGGCGCCTGGTGGGAGTCACAAAATACCTCTTTATTGATGTCATAGTTTCATTCACGGTTAATATGCTAATCCCATAAGTCCCTAGACTGCACTCGTGCACGACACATCACAGTATTAAAAAAAAACCCGCTGCTCAAAAGTGCTGACATCCATCATAGCCTAGCCCACTTCTGGCTGGATTAGCCCGAGAACTCAGTCCTTAACAGACTTGACGTTAAGGAAGACTTGCTTTTTCATGTGTCGTTTATGGTTGTCTTGTTAATGCCAAGCCAGTACATGCCATTTGACTTGGAGTGTGGTGCATAGAAAGAAAATAGAAACAAGCAACTAAATAGCTTCTATCATGTACTATAATCAGCTAGCCAATATTAACAGGTTGTGTCTACAACCTATTTTACAGTCCCTGTATCAGATCAAATTAAATCGAGAATGTATAATTTCAGCAGCAACGAAAGATGCTTCGAAGGACTAGCACGCTACTTATCAGGTTCCATGTTCTGAATTAATTTTCAAAACAGCGGTCACACGCCGCTTCTCACACGGCCGCAAACCCCAAACTTGCTACAACTGGCAAAGTCCAAAGCTTGTTACAGAGCCCGGAAAATAGTTGGAAATGTGAAAGAGGCTAATAAGGCATTTATATCAACCACCTGTAGTATGTAAAGCTTTTCTGGAGGGCTGCAATTTTACAAGCTATAAAAAACACCATGGCGTAAATCCAACGGTTTTTCAGCGCAAATCTGGGTTGGACATACGAAACAGTATCTCATCTGTGTGGCGTTCTTGGTGGAAGATCGATTGCTACTATCGCTCGATTCATCTGATATTGACCCCATAAATAGACCAGTCTTGCGGAGTGAAAAATCCATGAGGCCCAGGGCTTTCTGTTTATCATGTTATTGTGAGGAATGTTAAGCCCTGAAATACACTATTGTGCATTGTCAAATTCCTACACGAATGAATTGTATTTAGTGGCAGGTGAGTGAGTTATTGACCCGGAGTGTCCGCCAAGATAGCCCGGTGTGGCACGTGCCTTTTGAATGTTTTCATTTTTCCTCCCCGACTTAATTGAATAGGGTCCAAAACTCCAGGGACGTAACGTATCACCATCACACGAATTGCTTTGAAGCTAAAGTTTTCCCCACATTTTAAACCTAAATTCAATCTATGTAGTAAGCCTAACGCGGCATACGCAATGCGGTGCAGACGAAAACGTGGTACCGGTCGGAAAATTTTTCACGTTGCATCTCGGCCGTCAACTATTTTTTTGTCGCGCAAATGAACTCTCATTGCACCTCAGTGCTCTGGGCCGGCTTAATAAATAACCGGAAAATGACGCGATGATGTTCCTCGTTGCATCTGGGCCGTCCTTTACGGAATGGACGCGATGTTTCCCCTCTTTTTGCTCTGGACCGTCTTCCTGAAAAATGACGCGATGTTCCTCGTTGCAACCTGGGATACGTCATTCCTGGGAATGTGCGAATGCTTTTACTGCAATTTCGGACGGTGTTGCCCGCGAGCGCAATGCTTTTCAATCAGGGCGGTGACACGGTTTACAAAAGTGCCCATAGACATTTCGATATCAATGGTGATAGCGCCACCATTTCGATAATGCTATCTTTAATTATGCATAAACGCATTCATGCCGTAAACCGTAGCATGACGTAGCGTAATGCGCCACGCACTACTATGACGTAGCGTACTAGCGCCACGCCGACTGGGAACTATAAGCTACAGATTTCGTGCAGATTTCATGCAGATCATTGTGCAGTACGCATCCATTAATTTATTTAATTTATTTAGGACCCTGTTCTCATTGCCTTCGCACGCGATGTTCCTCGTCTGCATCTGGGACTCTTTCCGGAAAATGGCGCGATGTTCCTTCCCCTCGTTGCACTGGGCCCGTCTTCCGGGAAAATACGCGATGTTTCCTCGTTGCCTCTGGGCCGTCTTCCGGAAAATTACGCAATGTTCGTTCCTTGACGTTGCGCTCTGGGCGTTAAAACACTTTAGGCTACTTATTTCCTGTGCCCGTGAAAACGTCGAGATTAAATGAAACGCAACATTGTTTCTTCTCGTCTTTGCATCTTTCTGGGCCGTTAAAATAAAAATAATTGCAACCCTCGTTGCATTTGGGCCATTGGTGGCAAACGCCCGGTCCGGGTTAGGTTAAGACGCTAACCATTTCTCCTTTGATTAAAGGTGCAAGTGAGTGGGATTTCGCATATTAATGTCTCCCTAAAAAAATGAAGAGCCACATTTTCGCACTGATGTAATTACATTGTAAAGCTTTCCATGGATTAAAAATCCCCATCGTAAGGTAGGATCTCGGATAAAATGTCTTACGACAAATGACCATAAAAAAAATCAAAACCCCTGAATCAATTTAGGCCAAACTTGATGATGGTAAGGATTGGAACTCTCCTCCCAATTGTTTGTGTTGCAGTTTCAGACTGCAATGATTTGTTTTAGTGTGATTTATTTTTAAAAAATTCCCCAATTTTTCAATAAATAATTTTTCCCAGCCTAAATGGAAGTTGCTTTTAAGCTGAAACTTTAGGGATGTGTGCATAAACAAAATACCGGGGTACCTAAAATCTCACGTTGGCTTTTTTGAATCAAGTGTTTTAATTCTTTAGAAAAAATATTTTAGGGAAAAATAATTTAAGGAAAATTAAAAACACTTATTAATATTATTTCAAATAGAAACGCTCAATCTGCAAAATCTAACATGAGAATTTTCTAAATTTGATTTCCTTTCATATGACACCTTATTCATCACCAAGGGAGTTGTAGATTCTTCTGGGAAAAATTATGAAAAGTGGATACGGTACTTCAGTATTTCTAGAAATACTTCAACAAAAAAGTGTTGTTGCGACCACCTGTTCTTTGTTTTTGATGACACACAAAAAAATAAAAAATTGTATGGATTTTTGATATTTCTTTAATCATTAAAAACAAACACCAATCTTATAACTCATCAATTACTTGAGAAATAATTGAAATAAAACATGTAGTTTTAGTTTTTCACAAAATTGCCCCATTTTGGTCATTTTCTATAGTGCCAAAATCAGCCCCTGTACAAAGTCTATGGGAATTTGAAAATGCATTGCGTGACATATCTCTAAAATGCCTTTTTGGAAAAAATTAAAATTTGGCACACATGTTTCTTTCACCAATACCAACATTTCATGAGAATTTCAACAAGATCTGGGCACGAAGCCGTAGCCGATAATCCAAGGGACAAAATACTTTTTGGGCTGGGCTACGGGGGCTTTTTGAGCAAATTCTGCCAAAAAGTAGCCCTCGTAGTGCATTTTTCCATAGGCCAAAATTTGTCACGGGGGCTATTTTGTGAAAACTGATGGCTAATCGCCCTTAGCCCTCGTTTATTTTGTGCCCTGCGATAATCCTACCTTAAGGAATTAACCTGAGATTTATTTTTGGTACAAAAATGGTGAAATTTCTTGTTTTATCTTGGAGCAAATTTATAGGATAATTCAGCCTGTTCTAGTTAGTTAAAAAAGTTAAACCAAAGTTTTAAATCCAGTTTTGTCTCAGTCAACGGGGGTGGCTGGATACACCTCACACTGAGCAATACTGCTGTGTGAGGATTTATTGGAGCAAAAGATAATTGACCGGATGCCCTTCCTGACGCCAATCCACAGTTTTCGGCAGTGGGCCTAGCCTTTGGGCAACCATGCCCACCATACAAGGCAGCATGTGCTGGATGGCCACCAAGCTCTCCAGAGCTGATGCCCTTGTAGGTAGATCTTCTTTTTCATTCTACCAGGGTAACCAGCTACCCTCCTCATCAGGTTTCCTTAGAAAATCGATGGGGGTGACGGTTTAGCCACCGACAACTCGGCCCTGGGACACGCCTGTTAACAGGATACCAGTAGCAGGCCCTAAAGGAAACCTGACCTGACCTGAAATATAAGTAAATCAAAATCACCTCCTCTCTTATGACCTGTGTGTAGCCAAATATAGGGTATGCCAAGGAGGCACTTAGCACTCAAATTTCCATGACTGCCTATAAGTGCTGGTCAGATTGGTTAGGGTTAATGTTACACAAATTCTTTATGGCAGGGCTAGAAATTCGGCGAGAATCCGAGAATCGATTCTCGCAAAGATTCTCGTAAACTGATTTGCGTGAATCATTGTTGATTCTCATAAACTTCAGAACTTAACACAGTAGCGAATTAGATGATTCCCACAAAATTTGTTTTGGGGAATCAAGACTGATTCTCGCACCCGCAAAATTTGTTTTGGGGAATCAAGACTGATTCTCGCACACAGCGACGAAATTCTACCCCTGTATGGCTGAATTCCTCTTCTGTGAATGCCATTGGTCTCCAGTGGCGTAAATTTCTTTTTGACATTGGAGGGGATGGGGGTTGATGAAAATTTATGAATGAAACATGGTTTGCTGAAAGAGCCATTACTAGCACATGTGCGCCCGAAGCGCGATAAAAAATTTGCCATTTAGAGCTAAAATTGTTAAATGTAATTTAATTAGAACAAAGCGCGCAGAAATTTGCCATTTTTTAACTATTATGGTAAAATATGAGGTTATTTTGGTCCAAAAAACACATGAACGGGATCAACATTGGGGGGGGGGGGGGGATGATCATATTGCCCATCTCCCCTCATCAAAATATTGGGGGATATATAACCCCCACCACCATCCCGACGGGATTTACGCCTATGTTGGTCTCAAACAGAATATGACAAATTGCCGTTATCTCTCATCAAAGCATGGCGTTTAGAACGCGATGGAAGAGAAATAAAAATCTTCCAAAACCGCAGTATTTTCCATTTCTAAGATAATATGTCCTTGGAAAAAGCATTAATGCGGCATTACCCCAATACATACATGTCATTTGGTTCTGAGGCAATCATCGCAATCCAATTTTTGCTATCTCCTGAGGAAGTAATTGCCCTGTGGCACTCATCGCAGAGTCGGGTTTTCCATTGGGTGTTGTGGTCCTTTTTGCGGACACAGAGGGTTCTGAGAGGTTATTGCCTAGTCAATAACACTTTATAGGCATTGTTTCGGGTTAGGCTTTAGGTCTTTAAAAAAAATTCTTCTGAGGGGATTTTGCTCAGGTTTACATAATTGGGCAGTTGGCACTTACATTTGGTGATCGACTTAGTGGAACGCATACTGGTTGTATTTCAGTGATTTCGGAGAAGAAAAGCCCAACTGGCAAAGCATTGACAGACGTACCGGAGATGGTTAATGCCCAGTAATTATTAAAGCGGCAACTGGCACATTTAACAAAAATATGAAATTGCTTCAATTTGCTCTTCAATGATCGTTAGGCCATTGGAAGAACAGAGAGATATTTTTACACATAAAAATAACATCCCAAAACAGAAGATAGGGACATGATATGAGGATAAAGACATCCAGGTAATTTGTAGGCAACTTTAAGTTTTCCATAACTTAATAAACAAAATGGGATATTACATGATATTTTTGACTCGTACTCACTGATTATTAAAAACCACAAGTTATAGACCCGGTTCAAACCAGTGTGCATAGCGTGGGAAAAATGCATACAGCGTGGTAAACGCCATTTGCGTCGTCTTGCTGAATTTCGCGTCGCCGCGACGCTTAAAATTACAAAAGCGTTATGTTTTACCCATACGGAAGCTGATTTAGTCTTAATCTTTGCGGGGGAGGGCTTTGATATAAAAGCTTTACAACCATGCAATGCAAAAATATCGATTGAAAAATCTTGATGGCGCACTATGTTTCAAATGTGCCAGTGCTCTTTAAGTGGCCTTGTTTTTCACAAACACCAAGTTAAGTCATTGGCACTTGTACGCGAGAGATGATAAGGTGACGGCGACGGGTATAATAAATACATGTGAGGATAATTAGTTTTATAACGCTTGATCACAATAAACAGTCTCAAAGCACTTTTGCCATAAATATTATGCCACCATCAGTCATTGTCAATCATTTTGGCCTTGATGATTTAATGATTTAGGTGGCTGCTGGGCAAAGCACACATCCCTATCAACGCTTAGATTGTAATATTCCCCATACAGCCCCCCAGATTTTGCTGGGTCAAAGCGGGCCTGGCACATTTTCACAAAAAATATGACAATTCTTCAATTTGCCTCCCAAATGATAGTCTAGCCATGGAAAAATCAGAGATTATTTTACACATTAAAAATAACATGCTCACAAACAGATAGGGACAGTAATAAGAGTCTAAAGGACATCATCAAGGTATTTGTAGGCTAACTTTAGTTTTCCATAATTTAATCAACAAATGTTGATATACATGAATATCATAGACTCGTTACTCATTGATATTAAACCCAAGGTCCAAGACTGTCAAACAGGGTGATGCCATGGAAACATGCATTCGGTGTGACGTTTTTTTTTTTTATGTAACGGTCGTCTGCTGAATTATTAATGTCGCCGGCGACATAATTATAAAATTGTTTGTTACCCATAAGGATGCGGATTTCGTTCTTATCTTAATCATTCAGGTGAGGGCTAATGTATATCAAGCTTTACAACCATGACAAAAATATCGATTTCAAAAAATCTTGAGGGCGCACTGTTTTTCAAATGTGGCAGTGTCTCTCTAAGCATCATGCCAAGGGACGCATACGTTTGCTGCAGCTCGAACTCACAAATTTAATGCTCTAATGATGATTACGAGTCCTGCACTTTTCCACTGGACCACGCATGCTCACGGGTAGGGATAAGGTGGAAGCAGTCAAAAATTCCAAGCCATTATTAGGACGGTGTCAAGGGTAGTGCTTTAATTTTTATACAAATTTCTGTTTTTGCACCATTTTAAACATCAGCATGTGTTCTATCATTACCAACAAAGGTTATTCACTGCAGGGAACCCTGTCCTGGTATTTTTGCCAATTTAAGTCACATTTAAGCACATTTCACACTGTCAATCGCAAGGCACAGCATTGCGGCGCACAGTGAATTTTTGCTGCGTAATGAAGCGGACACATGTTTTAATTACTTTTGCGCGAATGTATCTTGGAAAAACGAAATATAGTATTTAAAAATGTAAACAAAGTGGTAATTTAGACCAGATGAAATTTCTATTTCTTCTGATTTCTGGAGTTAGAGGCAAAAGATGTTGGATTTGATAGTGCATAAAGATGCATTTCCATCACTTGTATAACATGCAGAATTTTGAAGATCAAAGATAAAGTTATTTTGAGAGAGAGAGCTTGAAATGGTGTGAAAAGTCACTTTTTCACTAAAACAAATTTTCTCAATGTTAAATGTTCACGAAATTTGGCAGATATTCAGACAAGATAACTCTAAAATACCGAGGTAAAAGGTATGGTTTAACCTTCCTACGATAGCATTTGGTCTACCTTAGGAACGGTTTTCTCAATTTTTCATTTTACGATTTCTAACTAAAGATATTCTCCAATATGCACTCAAATTTTGGAAAGGAAAGTAATATTCACACTTTTTTAACATTTTAACATTCTTAATATTTTTAAAAGTAATCTCTATTTCAAAATTAAAAATGAGAAAACTGTTCCTAGACAAATTTGTCTTGTTTATGGAAAATAACTAAGAAATCATGAAAGTTCAAATTGTTTTTGTGTACTGACTGAACATTTGGGGGCAAAATCTTGGGGTTTTTTTAAGTATTTTTCTCAAACATGTCAAATTTTACACTAATTAATCTATTGCCAAAAATCGGATCCATCATCCAATTTACATTCAAGAAATATGTACTTTTACCTGAGACTAGAATACCTAGGTATTCTAGTCTCAGCTTTTACATAGACAAACTTTTGCAAAGTTACAAGCCAAAACAGATACTCGGAAACTCAGGGTTAACACTGTCCTTAAAGAGCACCATTCTTAATTATAAAATTACTATGAGTATGATTTAGTTATTTGATTTTTGAAATCATAATTTTGTATCATTCTTTATTCTTCAATTCACAGCTCGTGAAGATTTCCTCTATCTATAAACTTCCTGAGAAGCTAGTTTAGACTTGGAGAATTGTTTCACGCATTTCCATCATGAAGCACCATAACTGAACTGCATGATTAATAAACTTTAAAAAGAACTCATTACCTCTTCACAATGGAAGACATTAACATGAACAGAACAAAGAGTGCAGAATGTCCCCCTTCCAGTAGCGGTAGTAGTGTATCCCAGCCAAATCCTGGGATGCAGGTTAACAAGAAATTAACTTCTGATGCTGCCTTTGAAGACTTGTGGAGCTCAGTCTTGGATGACAGCCCACCTTCTTCTCAAGTATCTAGCCCAGTCCATAATCATAATCATGCTCATAATCATGCACATAATCATGCGCATAATCAGGGCCAAAGCCAAAGCCAGAAGAGGAAAAAGAAATTGAAGATAAGATTTCCACGAGGAGCCATGCCATTGCCATCATCAGCGAACTTAAATCAGAGAGAGTTGGAGAGAGAGTTGGAGAGAGTGATACTTGACACGGTTGTTCGTGAGAGTTTGCAAAGAGGACAGAGCCCCAGCACCGGGATTTCAAGACATCAACATGTAAACTCTTCGCGTGTAAGTAATCACAAGAACCACACCTGCACCCGCAGGCTGCAAATATTGAGAAAATGGGTAATGAAAGACAGAATGTCCCTTCTTGTTCTATGGGTAGTAGTCATAGGTCAGAACAAAATATGAGCAAAGGCAATCAACTTGGAAGTTCCCAAGCTCAGCCTGTGGCCACAAATGTACAATTGCAGCAGAGACTTTCAACACCACAGAAGACTTCGCACTCTCCTTCTGCTACCCAAACTTTGATTCCTAAAAGCCCTCAACAGTCCAATCTGTCAGCAAAACAGTCACCATCAAATTCTAACCAGCCAGCAGTACATTCCATTTCACCATCACAAAGAATTCCACAGACACAGTCTAACCCCAATCCTGTAGTACAAGGAGTACCTTCAGTACCAAATATGGCACTTCCACCAGGCTTTGAGTACATGTCAGACTCTCAAAAGCAGCTTTTCTACGAGTATCAAAAGCAGCAAATGAGACATAGCCAACAGGTGTTCCCAAGGTTTCACAACACACAGCTAGAGCTGTACCTAGACAACAAGCAGTGCCTTCTGCACAGCAATATCATCATCAGCTACAGCAGCAACAGCAGCAGCAGAAATCCAGGTCACAGCAGATTCCACATAGTCAAGGTGTTCCGCCAGCAAGCTTGCAAGCAACCATATCACATACTCAGCAGCAGCAGCAGCAGCAGCAGCAAACACAGACAAGACCACACCAAGTTGCACACACACCAGCTATGCATCCTTGTCCACCTAGAGTTGCTAGTATGACACAACAGCATTCTCAGCCACAGCAGCCTCAACAGCAGCAGCAGCCCCAACAGCAGCAGCCCCAGGTAACCAAGCAACCATCTGTAAGATCAGGGGAACCACCACAAGTGTCTCAATCCAAAGAACCAAGTGCATCATCATCTAATGGTATGATTGAGAAGAGAAAGCTTGAGAACCAGGGTGATGATACAGTGTTGGCAAAGAAGCCGAAGAGTGAGGATCAGCCTATAGGTAAGTCATATCATTTAATAGCTGCAATTGTTATGGGCCGTGGGCAGGGCCGTATGCAGGATTTAGATATGTGGTTGTGGATCTTATAGAAGAAGTGGACCTTTTTGTAAAAGTGGACTCAAAATCTCATCAACAAAAAGTAGACTTTCTTGTCATTTTTTTCCAAGTTTTTGACCTTTTTATCATTTTTTTTAAAAGTGAACCTTTTACCCCTTTTGTGGAATTTGGGGTGGGGTGTGACCACACCTACCGTACTCCCCCTGCGTATGGGCCTGGCTGTGGGCATGGTCATCAGTGATGAAAAGCAATTGGACTGAACATAAAAGAGAGGATTCATTCTCATTATAGATGGGAAGGCCAATGTATTTATTGTGCTTGCACATCTACTATCCAAAATGTTGCCTCTGCCCATCAAGTATGCCATAATATTGGGGGAAAACACCCAAACTTATCTTTTATTCCAATTTTAAATGTCTTTAAGTCTGGAGATTTATTTAACCTTTAAATTTTAAATGTCTTAAGTCGAACATTTGGCAGATAGACCCCAGTTCAAACTGTCTTGCTATTGGTACCTAAACCTTGCCATTTATATGTTCAAAAGCTTCCTATTCCTTGTTTGTACGAACTTTTTAAAAACAAACTTCTTTTGTTACTCTAGCTCATGAATTCCTACCAATAATTATGGCTGATGCCTGTTTTCTAAAAAGTAATTGTTTCCTTTTAGGGAGAAGTTTTGCATTTTAAAAACGTAAGTGATCAGGAAGGCCAACAAGAAACTTCCTTTTTAAAAGGGCAAGCAAGTACTTTGGTTGTTGCAAAATAATGCTTGCAGTTCTGCAATTGAATGTGGTCACAAATTTGTCTGTGAAACTTTGAAATACATGAATATATTTTAACTACATTTGGACAATTGAGTTGACTCGCATAAAGTGCAGTCAGTCAGTCTGTCGCTGTTGATTGAGTTGTGATCTTAAAATAAAAACCAGGATGTTTTTTCTGCTTTTCTGTCAGATGAAACCAAGGAGGAAAGTGAGGTCCCTCAACCTGCTCAGTACAATGTTGGAGGAGAGAATAACCTTGTTGTACATGCACCAAAAGGCTGTACCTTCAATAGTAAGTACAAGATGTTTGACAAGTAGGCTCCAAAATGCATTCAACATCATATTATTGAATAGAATTTTTTTACAGTGTGCCTATCAGAGTTGACATTGATGGACTGTATGGAGTGAATCATACATTGTTGTATTACCTAAATGGTAAGGTAACTCTGTATCATGCTCACCGTTTATGCATATATAAGCTATAATCAGCCATTTTTGTCCAATTTGATATGTCTGCTTTTGATATAATATTGGGTGGATTGAGAGTGATACATAGAATATTGGATGTGCTCTGAAAAAAGGCAAACCAGCTCTCTCCTCAAATTCAAGTTTCTTTATTAAGCAGTATTTTCTCCAGCATTGCCTGTCTTCTTTTTGCATCTTGGTTTTATGCCTACTCTATATTGTATGTATGTTCCATGGAGAGAAATGCACTGGCGATGTGTTTGAACTGAGTAACCCGTTTTTCTTTCCCGAGTTACTCTGTTCAGTTGTCTTTGTATTTCATAAGTAACTCAAATAAGTATTATATTTATTATTATTAAGTTATATTTTAGAGCACCTCAATATTCTGTGTATAACTAGATAAAAACATTCAGGTTGAGAATCTCACTATAGTAGGGTGGCTAGCAAAATGATGTTACACGGTGCGACAAAAATCACAAAGTGGAACAAACACGCCTGGTGACCTACTATCATTCTATCCGAGGACCATCTCCAAATATGTACGGAAGCCCCTCCCCGGGGGCCCTTGGGGTCTCGGGTCGGAGGGGGAAAAAATTTATAACTTGACATGCAATATCGAATGTTGTACTTTGGTGATCGGTAATAGGTTTTTGGGACATGCCAAATGGAATAAGACAACTTTCAAATCAGCAGGCTGTCTTATATCAAATTTCAAAATGGTGCCCAAAATGGCTGCCAACATTTGGAAACTTGATTAGAGGACTCAGAACTGGTTATATTCATTATGATATAGGAAAATACCCTAAAAATATCATGGCTTCTAAAAAAACATACTATTTCTTCATCAAGTAAAGATGGTGGCCAAAAATGGCCGCCAAATTGTTTTTTTTTTTTTTTTTTTTTTTAACATGTTAAACTTAAATGCACGTGGTTGCTCAGGAGACTCCCGCACATGCAAAGGTGGACAGGCCAATCTTACCTGCTCGAAACGTTGTGTATGCCTGTGTACTAAATGTAAAACATAAGAAATGCAGATATGTAAAGAAGGACTTGCTACACTAAAAACCACGGAGCAAAAATGAATCCAATGTTATAAACAGAATGACACAGTCAACTGCTAAATACAGGACTTCCTATTTCATTCCAAAGATGATTATTGAGATTTTTCACATAGGCCTATATAGTCAGGGCATATTAAATAAAATCTGGGAAACTAATTCCTTATAAAAAACTTTGTTCACCAATGTGTTTATTTTTTGTTTTTTGAGGGTGTCCACCCACACATTTCAAAAATCAACTCCCCTAGGGGAACCGTGGCAGGGGTTAATGCCACTTTTTCAAGGTCCAAAATTGTCTTATACTTGACATTCTGGGTCACAGATTTGAAAGGAAGCATCAAAATTATTCAAGTAGCTCTTTTAAAGCTAAGAACATATCCAACATGGTGATACCTAAAAAAATTAATCTACAAAAATGTTACACAATTTTTGGGGCAGCAAAAAACGTAATTTTTTGTCCATTTTTTGGGTGAAAATTGAATTTCTGGCTTTGGGTCTAAAAATTGGAATTTCTGGTCTACAATTCGTTTTCTGGTTGGATATTCCTTCGTTTATTTTGTGAAAGTTCAAAACTTACCCCAGATATGCAGCATTAATGTATTATAAGACGTAAACCCACAACACATTATGCGTAACCACTTACCAAAACTGAAACTATGAAAGTCACTGACCTTTATTGTTTGCCTATTGTATCATAAATTGTAATAACCCATTACAGGTATTTTTAAGACTCCCATTTTTTGAACCCTAGCTTTCCTTGTAAGGGCAGAAGGCTAGAGTATGGATGAAAACATTATTCCTGCACCTCCACCTCACTCATTGCTTCAGCTGTGAAGGCCCGGAGACGCCAGCTCAGAAGCTAGACACAGGTAATAAAGGGTACCCTACTATGTGTCGTATGCAGAGCGGTTGGAAATTCTACAATATAGGAGCGCAGAAAGAGAGGCATGGAAGTGCTGGGGGATACAAACCCTCAATTCACTTCTCCGATGTAAAACAGCGCATGGAGGGGGACGGTGTCAGAAACTGATCACTCCAAAAAGACCTTGCCAAAACACGGATGCAGCGAGATGCTGAAGCAATCTGAGACTTGCCCTAAAAGTGGTTTGAGGAGAACAATCCCTCGATCACAGTCGAGACAAGCATTTGCTTGTATCCTTTCCACAGGGTTCACAAGCCAATGCAGAGACAAAGTCAACGCGGAGAGAGCGGCTGAAGTAGGGAGGGAGAGACCAGATAAAGCTGGATGGAAAGCAGTGACATCGACCATGCAGGTGAAGTACAGTACAGGCCCTGTCATCGCTCAGAAAGACTCCCCAAGGTCAATGAAAGACGGTTCACCTAACTCACTGAAGTTGTTAAAACGCACTGATAATTTCTCCAAACGGGATGAGAACAGTCGAGACAAGTTAACGTATGAGCTCACTACCTTGCCGCTTGTCCTTGTTCAGCAACAAAGAGCAGAAAATGAACAAAGCGAACAAAGAAGGTTTTCAAGGACCAGCCGGAAGGAGTTGAATGATCCGTTGAATCACGGACCAAGGCTGCTACAGTCTAGTGTTGATGGCGGATGGCTTCTCTACATGGTGAAGTGGTACAAGGGCAGCTTGGCACGATTGCCAACAGTTACCTGAGCTACGTGCAATGTCTCGGAAGATCACGTGGTCTTGGATGCTATCAAACAGCTCGCCAAAAGATCACGACCACATCTGGCGTACCAAGAACTCTGATGTGATCTACGATTCGACCAGATGTTGATACATGTGACCCAAGACAAAGTCATGGATAATATCATAACAAGAGTGAGCTCATCCACTCCTCTCTTCAAACATCCAGAACTGTCAGATCACCGTGGAGCAGTGTGACAATGATTGCTGACACTTCGATTGTGACGAGCGGCACTGCATGGTGCTGCACAGAGGCTCTGATGAGGTCAGTAAAATTGTGTAGGTACTATACGTGGAATCGAATATATGATACTTTTGATTTTTTTCTGGTCTTGATAATAGCTTTTCAATGTAAGTTCACCGTGTTTGCAAAGTTGAAGCCCGCATTGATCATATTTCTTCTATTTTCAGTGCGGGCGAAGGACGCGGACATGCTGATTATGCTGGTACACCATAGCTCAAGCACCAACAACCACTCTTATTCACCACATCGAAGGGCTCTTACGATGTCAGGATCCGAGAAGCTCTCTCAGAAAGACAGATGCGCTACTTGCTATTTATCAGCCTCGTCAGGGTTGTGATACTGTTCTGCAATCGCGGGCACGGAAATCAATTCTATTGACCAGTTTGTGCCAGGGAGACATTGATGATCATATGGCCATATTCCCTGACGTACGGCTACTAAAGACGTGGTGATCAGGGCTGATTTTCCAGTACATTTACCATGAACCAGGCACTGCTTTGGGTGAAATTCGATACACGTATTTCGCGACGACGCAGGGCTGATCAAACCAGAGACTCTACCCCCAACAGAGGGGCAGATTTTTTTTTTGCACAGCATTACTACATGCCTCTCTCCAAAACCCGGTACTGGATGCTTCTGCAGGAGCATGTCTTGAGCCAGTGACCGTGGATGGACAGCGGGGTTCTGGTTATGAACCAGTTCAAACAGTAGATCAGGCTCTGAGGAGCTGCTCCGGTTCACAACTTGCAATGTACTGGAGATGCAGCACAGGCGGTGCAGGCAAGAAGAATGTGTCAGTGTATTTCAGCATGCCGAAATTGTAAAGGCATTACATGTATGAACTGTATCCCTGATGATGACGAGTCTGGAGAAGACTCAGACCTCGACTCCTGAAGTATTTGAATTATCGATTTAAACCCTACAAAACATGGTGAAGAGATATATGGTAAGGAATTTGTTTGAACCTTAGTGGACAAAACAAAAGTGGATGAACCAATGGAAAACCGATTCCGGATTCCCAGTTATGGTAATTACAAATTTCAAAAAGGAAAACAAAAGTTCAAGACCTGTCATAATTTCAACTTATAATACCAGAATGGTTTACTTATATACATTAAGGCTCCAACATCATTCCAGGATTTGCCAGATTTCTGATAAAATTCCCTGACATTATGGTTTTTTTTTTAACGATGATAGCCAAACTGACCCACACATCTGACATGTTCAGCAAATGGCCGAGGAAACGGAATATCTTGCTGTGTTTGAGGCCGTACGCAGGGGTGTTGTGGTCACCATCCCCCTACCCGATTCCATGTCAAGGGGAAAAAAGGACACTTTGCTGAAATTTTGTTAAAAAGGTCCAAAGATTGTAGAGACATTTTTACAAGAAAATCCACTTTTGTGATTAGATGTTCAAAAAGTAACAAAGAAGACCATTTTAGGCGGTTTTAGGACCACTTTTACCGAAAAAGTGGACTAAACCCCACCCCCCCCAATAAATCCGTGACGACCCTGGCTGGTTGTGTGTTATGGTAGTCCTGTTGAGAAGAGCATCTTGTGTCATGGTATTCTGTCCACCGATCAATTTTTTTCTGGCAGAAAAGCTCTTCTCTTGCGTCTTGACAGAGCCAGGGATTTGATCTATCGTACAAGACTGATTAGCCTCTCAAATCTTTCTGGAAGTGATGAGAGTCTTTTACAAAGCTGCTCAAAGGGATGACTAGTCAGATGCACAAATGTTTTTGAGTAATGTCCTCATAGCTTTGCATGCATGCCAGGCAGATTTTTTGCCTTTATTCCTTGGAAGGTGATTGTACTATCACAGCCCTTAAGACCATGAAATACTGGTAGAGCTCATGATCTTGGCTCCCAGGGCTGTTACATAATGGCAATTGATTCTTAAAAATTGCAATTCGTAACCCCTGCTAAAGCAACCCAGATTCTACCATGTTGAGTGATCCATTTGATCATAAAGTACCAAAAAGTGACTACTATGTCTGTATCTACAGTGCATCCTTTTATAGTTTTCATATCTTGCTCCATGCTGCACAATGTGCACTACTACTCTTGTATATGCTTCCTCATGGTTGCAGTTTTCTCCATGATATTGCTGGGTGGGTTATGGCAGATCTACCTGATGTTATATCACCTATTTTCCCTGATGGAAGGCATACTGGGCAACCCTGGATGTCAGAATGACAAATAGCTTCATGTTGTTATTTTGGCTCACAGAGGAAATCTATCCATTACCTGGGAAGCTTAGTTTGTCCGGACACCTTCCTGCGGATACCCTTTCCTTTTTTTCCCCGATTGATCCTTCAACTGTCTGGATGTGTCCGCATACACATCCAACCTTGTGGCCATTTCTTTCGATAACTGCTTACCATGTAGGAATGAAGACCATCATCCAGCAGTTCACGCCTGGCATGCTTTATTTTCTTTTTTCACATGAAAACAAAATGGTGGCCGCGCTGACCTCTACAGTTGGTAGAAAACGTTTGAAATCAACTCTTGTTGGGTCTCGTAAATACGTTGTTTTCATTTACAAATATGCAGAATGTTGCTAAAAAGTCTAACTTCATACCTCATATGGTATAATTATAATGATATTTAAATATGATGGGGTTGAAAAACAAGGATGAAAATTGAAAAAAATCGTGTTTCAATAATGCGTGGTCTTTGACAATTTCAGGAGCGCGCCCCACATATTTTAAAGTTGACCAAATCATAAAGGGACATCTTATCTTTAAAAAGTCTGGTGCACACGTGAAGCTGTATTGTTTTGAGAAATCGAAGACCACGTTAGTTCTAGATTGCCAAGTTTGAACATGAATTCCCCTATACTTTAACATGCCGAAAAACATCACTGCTTTGCGCTACAGACCTGTGTGGGGGAATCAAACAAAGAGCAAAGGATGCCGTGTCTTTTGTGTTTTGGTGCAAATCCGCCCTTCTGACCTCGTACAACCATTTCTACGGTTATCAATTGTGTCACTGTGACCCCAGACTGAACTGCTGCAGCATAAGTCAATGAATGTGATGATGCAGGATGGGTAGAGAGTGCACATGAGAGTACGAAAGGATAATGCCGTCATGGCAGATGTGGAAAACGAGCTGACGGTCTTTGGTTTGCTGAGTTTCAAGTGCCATCAGTAGAAGAATTGACCCAGAGTGGCCAGGTCCCTCTGCAACACTGTCCCAAAGGACTCAAAGGAATCACCAGCTTATTCCTCCAAGTTCCGTATCCCGTCTGCGTAGGGTACTGCGACATCTCCTTTGGCATATCTGAGGCGTAGATGTTGAAGAGACGGGTGCCTGCAGAACCTTGTGGGACACCATTCGAGTTTGCGCTTCTACGCGCGTTTCCCATTGATGTCTCCGGACGAAAGATTCTGTCTTGGAACTGACACATAATGAACTGACAAGCTTTGACAATCAGGGAAGATTTTGAGTAGCTTGAGGTAAGACCTTGGTGCCATACTGTATCGTACGCAGCATTAGGTCCTATTCAAGACTGCTCCGAAACTTCTGCCTTCTTCTGGAAGGCTTCTCTATGTCCTTAACTAGTCCTTGCTATCTGATACCGGTGTTGATTTACTCTCGACTCCAGCTTGGGTGCGGGTAAATTTTGCCTCGCGACCGATACTTGAATCCTGCCGCCGAGTGGCAATCGCTCAAGCAAGCTTTATCAGATGTAGATAGTAGCGAGATGGGTCTGTACTCGTGGGGTCATTTGGCTGGTAGTTCTTGGGCTGTCAGGATTGCAATGACCTTGAAGTCTTCCATCTGTAGGGAATATTGACGTTCCCAATGCAAAGTGAAAGGAGAGTTGGTAGCAATCGCACTGCTTCGGTCCATAATTCTCAAGAATTGAATTCTGTATGGATGTTTTCATTGCCATGATCTAGCTTTCCCATTCTTTAGAACTTTAATTGCTTCATTGATCTCGTCGTGGTGAATGGTTGGGACTGGGGCTTGACGGTTGAGAGGTTTGTAGAAGCTGTTGTAAATCATCTGCTTAACAGCACAAGATGGGCCTGTCGCCTGTGGAGTGTGGTCTTGCCACTTTCCATTGTTGCAAGTACTGAAGCATGGAGTTTGCAGAGCAGGACACTGCTTAGCTGGACAGCTTACGCCCGGTGAGCTTTTGATGGTGTTCCAGGCTTTGCGGCTTGAGTGGGGTAAAGTTGAATATTGGATATCTCCTCCGCCCATCTGGTGCATCTCTTTTGGCCAAGCATATCCAGTAGTCTGGTTGCCCCTTGCTATTCTCTCAGTATCGAAGTTGGTATTACAATACGATTTGTATAACTTGGTCGCATTCTATTCTTTGTCCCAACAGGGGGTGGAGGGATTCCTTCTGCCTCTTGGAATGGAATGTTTTATCTGCTTGGTGGAGCCTGGAGCAGAAAGTCATAATATGCATTGTTGGCATCGTGGATGACAGTTCGCTGGTGAGTTGTTTGAACTTGGACCATTTGGCGCTTTTCCTGAAATTCCATCTCTTTCTGTAGAGGCTGGAATTGTGACCTTGATGTCCCTTGTGACCAGGATAATGGCAATACCTGATCTAGGAAATCTATAGGGAGGACCGTTCTGGATCGAATGTCGCTGGTGACTGTTGACATTCGGTACCTTCCACCATGTCCCGTGACTGCTTGAATAGAAGGTAGGTTGATCCTTACTATCAAACAGCATTGGAGGTCTTGTGCTTCAATCCCATTCAAGAGCCGCTTTGCCATTCTTTCAGTGTTGGAGTATCCCCATGCTGTATTTTCTACATTGAAATCTCTGCAGAACAGTGCCCCGCTGAACTACTGGAAGGGAGCTGAAGTCTGTCTCAGTCCTCAGCTGTGTGTGGCTTATAGATGTTGGGAGTGGGTTTTCCCATTGCTTCAAATGTTATCGCACTTGATCGGCGAATTCATTGAAGATTGCAGGTTGATCTCACTTGTAATGCCTTGCTTCACATAGGAAGCGATCCCATGCTTTTTGTGCGGAATGAAGCAATAAGGTCAAAACCTTCGTTTGCAGCTTCTCTACAGATTCGCAGTGAGTTTCTTTGGAGGAAGATGATATTCACTCCATTCCTCCCCTGGAGACTGTAATATGATTCACGCTTAGCAGGGGTGAGACCCTCAATCGTTCAGCTGCAGGTACAAACTTTGGTACTTTTGCCATAAGGGAAGTTCCTCTGTGAGTAGCTCAGCCGCCTAGATTTGAGGGTGGGTCTTCAAGATGTCACTTGTTGTTTTTTTAAACACGATGTTTGGACTTAAGTTTTGCTCAGGTTCGCCACAACAGGTGATGTCATAAAAGGGCCGCTGCGAGAAGGCGTTCCACACGACCCCAAGCATCAAACTAATGCTCAGGAACCACATGAAAAAAAAACATTGATGAACATGTTAGTGATTTAGATGTTATGCCATTGAAAGTTGTATCCTTGAATTGGAAATATAAAACCCCATTGTTGGCCTATTGTTTATATCCTTATGTGGCATATCTTTGTGCTTTTTCTCTGTGCAACAAGCACAACAATATGGAAAGCTCCTCAATAACATCTTAAAAAAATACCTGGATAATTATGATCATGGCTCGAACAAGTGGGAATTTGGGAAGCTCCTTCTATGCACTTGGCCATTTGGAGGGAAACTTGGCATTTTGGAAGGAAATTTATACAAATAGATATAGTGGGAAGTCTGTGAGAAATGCGACTATCTTCCCGGGAAATTTACATTTTTTTCAACCCCTGATTCTTATCTTATTTCAGTCAATCTTTTGACAGTAAAAGCAGACACTGTTCACTTTGTGTAATTGGGTCCAAATTTGGACCGATTCTTAGAGATTTTTTGCCCGAATTCATGCTCCAGGATCATAATATTTTCAACTCGTCTCATAGGGGCGTATTCTTATTATGTGTGCGCTTTATTCAGTTTAATTGTTTATAATTGAAGTATTACAAAAGACGACTTCCACCACTGTGCGCCCTGCCGGCTCGGAATTGCGTGGCTGTGTTTCTGTGGGTGCTCTTCTTTGTTATCTAAGGTTGTGGGTTCGAATCCACGTCCAGGAACAAAATTTAGTTATGATTTTATTTGTATTTTAGAGGTGGAGATTGGAATCATCAAAACATCAAGGTTGTGGATTGAAATTAGAAAAATTTGAATAGCTGCCTTATAGATAATAAGACTGGTCATGGTCCTGGAGCTTGATTTCCCGGCCGCATCTTCCGATGAGGCTTTGAAACCAACATGGCGGCCATTTGTTTTTTTGGAGGGTGATAGAAGAGAATTGAGGACATGGTTCCTGCTGTTCATGTTGCCTATTGGTTGCACTTATATAACACCTTTTTCTTCCTGACCAGTAGAAAGCAAAGGAAATTGGATATGTTTGCATGAACGCGGCACATTTTTGGATTTTGTCGTATTACCATGGTTACAGCAAATTTGGAGGTGGATCCTCCGCTAAAATCAATTGCCATACCCTAAAGAATTTTTGTTATATGGCCTCTATTTTTCTGATTAAAACTTTTTAAAAATATTATTTTCTCAATTTATTTGAGAAAGATTTCTCACGGGGAAAAGTCTTTGTTTACTATAAAAGAGAGAAAGGGGAATACCCTAGTTTGTTTTGCTAAGTGCACCTGTTTTAGATTGCACAATAAGTGAACTTGGAATTCCCCAAGAATGCAAACTTAGAAACTGAGTCAACTTTGGTTGATATCTTTTTCATAATCAACATTGTAACATCAGGGAATTCCCCCACAAAGTTAATATATGGAAGTGATGTGGATCTCAGGTTGATGTAATGCTTATTGTTGAAAGGGAAATCTAGGTGTGAGAAGTTAATATACTTGTGACTGAAGGACGGGGCCAGTAGTTGAAATCAGGAGCTAACTAGAGCTCTGGAGCTATAAATATAATTATAGCTAGTTTTACACTCTCACAATAATGGTAGATTTGAGTTCTACCTCTAGTGCCAGGATTTAATATTTTGGATGCCGCCGAGCTTGATAGCTAATTGTCTGCTGTTGTCTTTTAAGGCCAAGCTTCAGTTTTCGGAATCTCAAAGGGCTTTCCAATTTGGTTGGTCCTATATGAGACATAGCTCCCGAGGGACCGTGCTTGGTTTATATTACTGGA
>JAMKCH010017215.1:0-23143 GCA_023653785.1 Ophioderma brevispina
AAATACGAAATTCAGCCTGTGTTTTATATTGAAATATACGCAAATCAAAATCACATTTTCTCTCTCTTTTAAGACATCTGTGTAGCCAAATATAAGGTAAGAAATCTATTAAAGGGGGATGGTCCGATTTAAGTATATGAAATTTTCATCTTGATAGAATGGCCTTTATCCAAAAACCCCATCTGTAAAGTTTCGCGCCGATATTTCAATCCGTTTTGATGTGACAGCTAGAAATGTGATTTTGTGAGCCCCATTGAGTACTGTGTAAAAATAATATTGGTCGACCAAAATGGAGCACACTTTTGCTCATAACTCCCAAACCAAACATCATTTTGCCCTAAGATTTCACAGGGTAAATGAGAAAAATAGTAGCTTTCTTCTGATACCAAATTTTTGACCACTTCCGGTAAAATCTGGGCTTCTGGGGACGAGGCTATTAGTGATCGGGCCATGGACCTTTAAGTGTCTAATCTATATGAAATTACTATTATTACACAATATTTGGGTGCCTCAAAATCTCTCGTTGCCCCTTTAAGTCAACGTAAACGCGTACGCATTTATAACAACATTATCTCTCAATACATTCTGACTAATCGTTTTTGCTTCATTCTTCAATGGTATTCAATGTAACAGGTGAGTTGAATGCAGAGAAGGTGAAAGAAGAAGATGGTGCAACTGTTGCTTCAAAAGATAAACCCGTTTATCCGCCTATTCATCTTAATTGCCTTAAAGAGACACTGGAACATTTGAAAAATAGTGCGCCCTCAAGATTTTTCAAAATCGATATTTTTGCATGGTTGTAAAGCTTTTGTATACAAAAGCCCTCACCCGAATGACCAAATCAGCTTCCTTATGGGTAAACAGAACGATTTTCCACGCCATGCACACTGTTTGATCGGTCTATAACCTTTGTGGTTTTAATATCAGTGAGTACAAGTCAAAAATATTCAGGTAATATACACATTTGTTGATTAAAGTTATGGAAAACTTAAAATTTGGCCTACAAATTACCTGGATGTCTTTATCCTCATATCAATGTCCCTATCTGTTTTTGGGTATGTTATTTTTATGTGTAAAATATATCTCTGTTCTTCCAATGGCCTAGACTATCATTTGAGAGCAAATTGAAGAAATTCATATTTTGTGAAAATGTGCCAGTGCCGCTTTAATTCCGATCGATTGGATCAAAGACCTGCGCTGCTTGCTGGAGAACATTACGTACACCTGTCGTTAAATCCCAGAAATATTCCAATTACCCAGTTGTCAACTGGTATTTGCACAGAGACTATACACTACGGTCGTGACCAGTACAGCGAAACGTACTCTTCTGCATCACTTACAGACAACTTTGACCCCAAATTTTCAAAGCATTTTGACACTTTGAACACTTTCTGACACAAACAGGTATGGTTGGGGTGAATTCAAAATGCATTTATCTCATCATTCATCATATCATATTTCACAGGAACTAACCGGATATGTTTAAATTAGGCTAAAATAACAACATCCTTTATTGACCTCAAAACATTAAATCAAGGTTAGGCGACGAAATAAAAAACCCTGTTTTACGGGCCCGACCGACCCTTATTTTGGAGTTTTGCAGATTTTTTTTTTTTTTAGTTTTTCCGAAAATCATCTAAAATCAGCCTTTTTTAGCCCAAATTTATCAATTTTGGCAAAAAAAATTTAGAAAAATTGTTTGTAAATTTTTTCATATTTCTCTTGACTTTTCAGATTTTGGGGCTATTTTAAGCCAATTTTGAGCTCCAGAAAAGAAAAAAAAAAAGAAAAAATTCGCCCGACCGACCCTACTCGAAAGTTCCGCTCGCCCGTAAAACAGGGCTTTCTTTTTTCGTCGCCTTAGCTTCCCGAAAAAGGTTTGATTTTGCTGTTTTCTTTCGTTTAAAAGTCACTGTTTCCCTCAATTATTTCGAAAACGAATATAATAAATAATTATTGGTCAGAACAGACGCGGAGTCCTTACCAGCAGAGAACATTTAGCTGGAAAATTAATAAACTGTTTTAGTAGCAGTGTGTTAATTACTTCCTGTTGTGAAAATTTCCCGACTGGCCAAGCTTGAGTCGGATGAACAGATTACTTCAAAGGTGCAATTGAGCGGCCCTTGAAGTTACCCAAACAATGAGCCGGTGAATGAGAGTAATCTTGGGTAATCGGATTTCAAAATCGAGCCATCTCCTTCGTTCTCATCTTCTCTGGTTGAATATTACTGACTTTTAAGCACCCGTGCTTTGGAAATGGAAGAAGTTTTTGTATTTTCTATGTAAACAAGGCCAAATTCTTAGTTCGGTTATGAAACAGGTGAATCGAGTCCCATATTCTGCCTCCGCTCCCAACTAATCGACGCTGTCCAAAACTTTTCCTCGGTGACACGATGGGTTGAATCTACTATAGCCTTTAATCAAGTCTGTCTGTAATGCTTAAACAAAATACATACCAGTTACGTTGATCGTGAAATTACACATGCCTTCATTTTCACTTTCATCCATTGCCTTGCATATAACTGATGTTTGCCCCATAACAAAGAGTGATCCCGACATTGGATTGCAGGTGACATTGGGAATCATGCCAGAATTATCAGAAGCCAATGGGGTTTTCCACATCACCGTGGCTGTAGGTTTACCGGGATCGGTTTCTTGACTGAAATTGCCTGGGCAATAAAGCTCAGGTGCGTCCTCGTCTGCAAAGGATATGCAAAATTCACCAATTTAATAACTTGTCGCAGGTGCTTCAGGGCTACTGGTCAAGCAGTAGAGGCACAATCAGCGATTTCTTCAAAATGTAAACAAATCGCGCCCTCTATTTTTCATCAAAGTCTATTTTTGCACTATTTTATTGGAAATGGTTGTAGTAAAGATCCCTGTAAGTGGCTAAGCTTAACACACTGTATTTTTAAAGAAATGACGATTTTTACTAATAAAAATCTGCATCCGACTTTTATTAGTAAACAAAACAGCCGTAAATGACATCTTCAAGACGCTTTAAAATGCTTTAGTGTCTGTTTTTCACAAAGAACAGTAAGTATAAGGTGTTGATATGAATTAAGTCGAGCAAATTTAGAGACAAATATATTTTCACCTATATCCTTATACGTCCCTAGAGGAACATCTGACGATCACCGCAAAAAAGGAGGTAGCGTGTGTGTTGCTTTCCCCATAAACCAATACAGGGCTCCGCTCCGTGATTTTTTCAAAAGTATATTAAATGCAAATATGTAAAATGAAGTTGATAATGAAAATAAATACACACCTGTAACGTTAATATGGAAAGTACAATTTGCTTCATTATCACTATTATCGATAGCCTTGCACACAACTTCTGTGTGTCCGATTGCAAAACTTGATTCCGACTTTGGATTACATGTCACATCGGGTACTCTGCCTGAGTTATCAGTAACCAATGGATCATCCCACCGCACCGTGGCATTAGAATGACCTGGATCAGTTCCTTGGGTCAGATTACTTGGACACGATTGTAGCTTAGGTGCTTCCTTGTCTGTCGAAAAAAGTTCAATCCTATAACAATTGAGTGACCATTAACTGATCGGCTATATTTCAAATAAATTGATGTAATAAGTTATTTTATTCATTGGAATTAGCATATATTTCCCGCATAAGTTTCAATCCAATGCTATTTTTTATTTACAGGGTGTCTCAGAAAGAATTTCACCTTAACTATTGGTGACCATAACTTCAAAAGTGAGTATCACATTTGATAAATTTAAAAAGAATCTGAAACCACAATTATTTTTCAATATTTTAATATAAACGGCACTCGATTCGGTTCAGTAGTTTGGAAGAAAAAAGCGATTATGTAACACATGTCAATGAACTTTGTCTTGGATTTAGACGAAGGCTTCGTCTGATGACTGCAATGTTCTGTAAAGTTCGGCGGTTCTCCGCCTTCCGCGACTCTTGTTCAAATTTTTCATTATCGAAAGATGATCATTCTTGTTATTTACCATGTTTTGTTTTTCTTGTTAGATTTTTGTTATAATTGTCAGGGTACCCGTAATTGTTTATTACTATATTAAAAAGAAACAAAATGGCATTGAACTCACAAAATATTAATCAAGGCCGGTTCCTTGGAGAATGGAAAGACAGCTTGAATAGATAACACATGTAATCAGCGGTAGTTAACATCAAATCTGCATTATTGTGAGCAAACTTGCCAAGAAGTGTCCATTAACATGTGTTACATCATCGCTTATTTCTTCAAAACTACTGAACCGAATCGAGTGATGTTTACATGAAAATGATAAAAAGTAATTGTGGTTTAAGATTCTTTTTCAATTTCTCAAATAATATACTGACTTTGAAGTTACGGTCGCCTATAGTTAGGGTGTAATTCTTTCTGAGACACCCTGTAGATATAGGCAGCACTGGTTTGAAAGTCCAAAAACAGAGTCAAAGTCTCCTTCCGTTACTGTGGATTTGCCCTTAATCCTAACTCTGAACTGGAATTAATATTGATGGGACAATTACATTTACTTATGGCGAAAGTCATGCATTAAATGATGTGCAGAAATTTATACTGTATGTGAGCTGAGTCTCTCTAACAAGTCTCCTACTTTCTGCCAGGAAAATCACCATTAGACCGCTCTGATTTACTTCTCCTTACAAGGACTTGCTTCTCCTTATAACGTAAATATTATAGGCCTAGGCCTTCTTAGAAGACTGATTGTGTTTGTATCAATGTATCAATTTGGCCTACTACTGATACTACTAAAACGAATACGATAAGGATCTAGTCTCACACTTCGACTGAATGTTGAAAAGCTGTACAGCACAGGCAGCAGACATGACGATGGGTATTTTAAAACATTGGTTCTTATAATTTTAATACATTCTGTATTTTCACACATAATATGCCACACTCATCCATTTGCATGCTGTTCGTCCTACTTATGATAATGTTTTCAAGAAATCATTATTCTAATTGAATATTTTCTATCCAGCAGTATAATAAAAAAATAAATGAAAAGTATTCCAAAGGATAGCCCATCACAGGGGCGGCGCCAGGGGGGTGGCAGGGGGGCGGCCGGCCCCCTGAGATTTTCAAAATTTAGGAAAATCAGGGGTTTTTGCGCAAAAATTAGGGATTTTTAACCAAAATGGGTTCATTTTGTACTGTTTCGCCCCCCCCTATGATGTTTCGCCCCTCCTATGATTTTACCCTGGCGCCGCCCCTGGCCCATCATAGTATGCGCAGGTATTTAAAAGAAACAAACAAAACATCTATACATGACTCGGTGGAAAATGACAGCACCCCTTTAACAAAATATTGAACAATATATGTGATTGAAAGAGAGGTTATGGCAAAGATTATAAGGTGTCTACCGTTTCTTTTTATTATAGATAAACTTGGAGTGATAAGTGAAATTATCCAAATAAATATATAAACGTTGTAGGCCTACTTATTTTTTGACTCAATTGCGTTACATGTCAAATAAGAAAAAAACATTAAAACATACCAGTGATGTTAATATGGAAAGCACAAGTTTCTTCATTCTCATTCCTATCCAAGGCCTTACATACAATCTTAGTTTGTCCAATTGCAAAGTATGATCCCGATGTTGGATCGCACGTAACACTGGGAACCTTCCCCGAGTTATCAGTAGCCACTGGGTTTTCCCACCACAGTTGAGCGGTGCTTTCTCCTGGGGCAGTATCTTGCGCAACATTGCTTGGACAAGACTGTATTTTTGGCGATTTGTTGTCTGTAGAAAAGAGTTCAATTCTTGCAACATTTACGAATGACCTAAAATGATGTAAATACTTCTAGATATATTGAACAATGCTAACTTAAATACATTGAAAGAAGAGACGGGAAATAACAATGTGTATAACAGGAAGTAACAATATAATGTATAATATACATGTAGGCCTATATAGCTTGAAGGCACTATCGCTGATTTGCGAAATCAGAAAATCGGGGAAAAAAATCAGAAAAATCTGATTCTTGCATGTCTGTAACAAGTATGATAGCTATCCTAACATACCCTACAAGTGCTGAGACTGAAAGCAACCTAATAAGGACAGAATCGGATATTTCAGTCATTACTGTCCGTACGGACATTTACTACAACACGTAAATGAATGGAGATTCGTATCTTTGAACAATGCTGTGTTCTTAATTTTCTGTCAATCTTTCGGTTGCAAAGAATAACTTCAGGAATTTATACAAACTTGTCCTTCGCTTTTAAGCTATTCCAGCAAATTCCAAATATTTGACTCCTTCGCAGATAGTCTCTTTAATAGCTTATGAAAAAAACACATATGTGAGAAAAAATGATGAGAGCGCGGACTTAGCATGGGGGAACCCAGATGCTGCTAACTGCTAACAAGGGGCGATTAATTTTTACCGCCATTGCAACTTGGATGCCCCAAACAAGCGATCATCTTCAATTATTTTTATTAATTAGCTTATGGTATGTGTGTGAGTGTGTGCGTGTGTGTGGGGTGTGTGTTTGTTTGTGTGTGTGTGTGTGTGTGTGTGTAAGTGTGTTTGCGCGTGTGCGTGCTAGTCTTTTAATGGTGGTTTTTACTTATTATCTCTACCTAGTGTATCACAGTCCATCTGCAGGTAACTCTCGACTTGGGTGATATCGTCTGTAATCGTGACAGGACTTTCCAAATTCTTTCCACCAAAGCTCACACCAGAACATAAACACGCATCCTGATTAGTCAAAACCGACTCATCATTATTTTCCCCAACGAAGCAATTTTTTCCAGTAACAATAGTCCCTGAAAAACGACAGCCAAATTAATGTTCAACATGAAGAAATAACAATATTACGAATTTCTAAATGCCCCATTGAAGCACTAGAAACCCCTTACTATTATGCTACATATTCAGAATGTGTTTACGTCATTTAAGATTCTTATTTATTATGATACGTACCTGATATTATGCAAAATATCCATATTTTCAGTGCAACATTAACTCGAGCAAACCTCATAAAATCTGCTAAAAACGCCATTATTTTTCTTCCATTGAGACCAACACGGTCACATTTTAAAGAATGTTTAAAATTACATGTTTCAAACAGCAATACTAAATACTCCGCTGGTCCGTTCCCTTAGTTTAATACCTTGGTACACAAACTACGAACCAGTAGTCGGTTATCTATATAGCTATTTGAGTCAAGTCACAATGCCGGTAGAGAAGATGTTTAAATGAGCTCTACCGATATTACGCTTCACTTGACAGATGGACGCATATTGAATTTAATTGTAAAACTCCTTTTATCTCACAAACGCATAAAAACTTCGACTAATTTATTAATGGGTATAATATAATATATCACTATATCCTACCTTAGGGAGACACTGATCTTTGTTATGTACTCATGAATACGTTAGGGAGACATTTACTGTCTAGCTCCCTACTTTTCTTTAGAATTGGCGGTTTATCCCGTCAAAGGATATGAATATTAATTTATGCAAATGAAGGGTAATCCACTAGAATAACAAAGGATATGAATATTAATTAATTTAAATAACTATAAGAGCTCATTATAAACTAATGAATTATGAAACTGTCTCCCTAATATACTCAGTTGTAGCTATCTCTATCTCGTATCTCTATACTATCTTCTATACATCATCTCTCTCTCTCTATCTTCTCTCTCTCTCTCTCTCTCTCTCTCTCTCTCTCTCTCTCTCTCTCTCTCTCTCTCTCTCTCTCTCTCTCTCTCTCTCTCCCTCTTTCTCTCTCTCTCTCATCATCTCTCATATCTGGTTAGCTTATATCAGAGTAAAATGATGGCTAGCAATTAGGGGATCAACCTTGCTCCATTGATTACGAATCCTCTATCTATATAGGGACCTGAATCAGAGGCTCCACACAGACGGACACTTTGGTTTGGTTTTTACAGTTCATTTTACCTTCACAGAAGACAAATTCCACTGAGAAATCAACCTTTGCTCTCAATGGCCACTCCAGATAACCCAACTATTATGGTGGACACAAGTGCTAGATATGTCGTCTGACATCACCAAATATGCATATTAATTACCTTATTTGAGTATTTGGTGTGATTGGGTTATGAGAACAATGGCTGACTCTTTTAATTATCCGGATATAGCGAGCGCAGAAGCCGGCAACCACAACTTTCTATTTTTATAGGCGCTATTATTTAGTAGGCGAGTATATCAGGAAGAGAGGCTTTCCACTCATGCATGCCTCCTAATGTTTCACACCTCTAATTAAATTACTATACTATCATGTTCACAAAACCGCCATCAAGAATCGGCCCACGACGAAATTACCGCCCAGCACGGACTATTTGCATAGAAGCACCACCGCATAGTGGGCCAGAATGAGGTAAAAAAGTGTGCCAAAATTCAATAACTCTCTTTGCAAAGCCTTTCTCATCATAGGAGCATCTTAGGGGTTTGAAGGCTTGCAGAATTCAAAAATTTCTTTAACAAATATGTATGACGTCATTAAAATACTGCTTTCTGATTGGTCGAGAAAAATTTTCAAGATTAAACTCGGACCCACATATAATACCTCAGTTGATTGCATGGATATAGTGTTTGGTGATCCCAGAATTGAGTGGAAGTTTTTTTGAGATCCTATGACGTCATTAAAATACTGTTTTCTGATTAATCGAGAATACTTTTCAAGATTAAACACAGATCAATATATAATGGTTGATTGTATGGATATACGGTTTGGTGACCCATGGAATCGAGTGGAAGTATCTGTGAGTTCCTGATGTCATCAAAATGCTGTTTTCTGATTGTTTGAGAATATTTAATTTTTCTCTAGTAGTAGGGTTACTCAGAAAATGATTCTAGTGTTTGAGATTACAAACGATTTCAAGTAGATTTTTTTTGTCATTGTAAAGGATAATCTTTTCTTAGGATATTTGTATAAATTTAAAGGCGAAGATCGACGAATATCCTAACTTATATAGGTACTGCATGGTAAGCGTATTTGTTTTCAAGAAAAGACGGGCCCCGAACGGAACCTGAATCTAGTCTGAAATCAAATCTCGAGGGGAGAAGAAAATGGTATTTATGCCGAAATCAACCTTTTAATTAACACAAACTTGTTTCTATCTCGAAACTCGCTCCAATGGATCATGCTTTTGCATATGCATTATCTCTGCATATGTTAAGTTTATTTGGTTCGATCCTTAGCTCTACTGTATATACACCTGTAGAAATTAAGTAAGGTCATGTTATCAACATCGTGCTCACGTTTCGTGAACTAAATTCGTTAATGCTAATCCAATCACGACAAGCATGTTTATATATTGAAACGGATCATGCCAATGTACCGTGCTTCAATGAATCTGTAGGTGTTAAGTATAAGCCCAAGTAAGGCCACGTTTTTTAACATCGTGTTCGCGCAAATCTTTTATTATTACTCAACTCCTGCATGTTAGTAGGGGACTGTAGTGTAAGAGTGTGCGCTTCCGGATAAAATTGTGAATTTTTGCACACAAGTACTTTTGGCATTGATAATCCATAAAATTGATGGAAGCACTTGCCAACCCCCTTCAATGGCCCCAGCTTGGGGTTTCAAGGTTATACAGGGTTAAAAATTTAAAATGTTCTGAATGTGTAAAAAAGCACACTAAATGGTGTTTGTCTGGTCACAAAGATTCCAAAAAGGTATAGTTTACACTATCTATGGCTTATAGTCCGGAATTATGGGGGTAAAGCTTAAAGGATTGAAATAAGGAAATAGTTTGCCTTATTCTGTTTGCTTAGTTTTAACGTTATCCAACAAAATATGTCAAAGGTCATAGAATTCCAATAGCTGTTGACTTTATCGCCATGTGGGTAATATAACCACCCCCCACCCCCCCCCCCCCCCCCCCCCCCCCCCCCCCCCCCCCCCCCCCCCCCCCACCCCCCCCCCCCCTCCCCCCCCCCCTCCCCCCCCCCCCCCCCCCTGGACAAGTAAGATAGTCAAACCTATTCCTATAATTTCATTCTATTAGATAAGCCCCCCCACACCCCCCCCCCCCCCCCCCAATTTGAACCACTTTTACACAAATTGGAGCAACTTTTAATGTGAGACCCCTGTACAAAGCAAAATTGGCCTTTTTTACCATTTACAGTTTTACCCCATTAATTCACTAACTTTCGTCACAGGAGTAGAAAACGAACATTTTTTTTTTAATCCTTGTAACCAGACAGACATCATGGCATGCTTTTCAAACGCAATCGGAACATTTAAAAAAATTTACCACCTGGTGTAACCTTGTGATATCCAAGATGGGGCCATGAAAGGGGTGTAGCAAGTGCTTCCATCAGGTTTTTTTGATGATCAATGTATTAAATGTACTTGTGTACCAAATTCACAATTTTATCCGGATGTGCACACTCAACATAAGATCTGCTTCACTACATAGTAGGCGACAGTGTGTCATTTGTTGGCTCAAGTTGGTGGCCAGACCTCGTGTGTGATATCAAGGAAACCACAAATTATTACATCCGAAAGGCACAGATTGTTTTCCATTCCGGTGGACATCTGAATTTAAAATGGCGCCATTTTAATATAACTTCGCCAAATATCGGGATTTCTTAGCAACCATAAAAGGCTCCCATTGGTGGCAATACCCATGTGGGTATTGCAAGGGAACAATTTTATTACATTCAGAAGTCGTAGATTGTTTCTTCAAGGTGGCCATCTGGAATTTCAAAATGGTCGCCAATTAACTTCGGCCAATATCTGGAATTCTGAGCAAATAAAAGGCTCAATTGGGTGGTAAGCACCATGTGTGATGTTATTGAGAATATGTTGTGGCGGTGTCACCGTGAACGACAAAGGATAAGGGGACCAATTCCCCAACAGAAAAGGGGCTGGAGACCTGGAAGAATCCCAGCTACTATTGAGCTAATTGACAAGCTGAAATGTTTACAATGTAGTACCGGGGTTAAAGCCCCGGATTTAAAGTCTGTGCTTCTTGAGTCAACATATTCTCTACCAATTCGGGATGATGGGTGGTCCTAAAGCCTACTGGAAGGTCATATCCTGATATTTACAAAAAGTGCATGGACGGCCTTTGTTAAACATAATTTGCGGTGTTCATCTCGGCACATACAACGTCCAGACCATTAATCATCTAACAGTCAAGAAGAACGGTATATAAAGCACAAACTGTATGATATTGATGTCATCTGCATGCTAATGACCACTGGCATTGTGCACAGCGAAGCCTCTACTACCAGGAACAACATCCATGGATATGCACTATACAGCCTTCGCCTGGAAGCATAAGAAAATATCCAGCTACAGGAGGTGTGGGGTGTCTTTTAATCAAAGGCTTCAATGTCACGTGCCAGCCTTGTCAACTGCAATGAGCCGATTGGCGGATTTAAGAAAAAGGGGCCCTGTCAGCAGCTTAAGGTGTTGCGAAGTGAGCTAATATTCCACTATAGTGCGAATAGGAGGTTATGGTAGGCCTGAGAGCAATATTTAAGGGGGCCTTCAGCAGCTGCTGACATCTGCTGACTATTAAATCCGCCACTGGTAATGAGCGCCATCTGAAAGCTTACACTGATGGGTCATCCTGAAATAAAAGTCATTGGCTGCTATCATCCAGATGTAAAATGTATCACTTTATTACCATGGATGGCCACTGCCACCGCGTGCAGTTCCAGCCCATAATATTCCGTGCATCCTTGGAGATTGCGGTGCTACACTTGAGCCTAGGGACGCGATGTTCGCATGCAGAGGCGGGGGTGTGCGTGAGGAATCCAGGAAAGGTTTAGCCTTGTGCCACTGGCAACAAAATCCAAATCAAGCAAGTAGATGTGGACAGGGCCTACCGTCGCACCAATGGAGAAATGTCCAGCTGGACTACATTCTGGTCATGGATTAAAGCTTAATAACTCAAGAGCCTACACACAATTTTTTTGGGAGTGTTAAGTCTAATCATAGAATTGTCTCTTGCCAGTAGCACGATAAGTTGCCGTCAGAGGAAACCCCCTCCCAGAGATTTTCCCATGACAAACCAATTGCGGGAGACGGTAGGGGAGATTACAAAGCTCCGCGACCCAGTATACTGCAGCGAGTACATAACAGCGGTTCAACACCTTGTTGATGGCTTGAAGATTAGAACCCAGCACAGTATTAAATTATGAAGGCCGTCACTTAGCCAACAAAGATGAATTGCATTGGAGATACTACCTAGAAGAAAGAAGAGAATACTGCCTTTGCCTCAAATGACACAAGTCATCAAAGCCAGAGAAACTGAAGTATGCAGTCAAGAAGCACTAAATCCGCTAGAAGCTCCAAGCAGAACCTAATGCTTACACCGTGGTGCTTGGGGAGCATGTTGAGTCCGGGGCTGAGGCACTTGAAACCCACATCTCAAATACAGCATGCTGCTTGCCTGGCGAGAATGATCGAGGGAGCGGACTGATAAGAAAGCTACCCAACCCTATAGAAACAAAGGTTGAAAACCAACTGAAGAGTGTCTCGAAACATGGGTTCAGCACTTTAGTTCTATACTTGGCAAACCAATTCAGAATAACACTAAACCTTGAGGGAACGTTTTCAATCACAAGATAGCAGAGGCCTTTCCTCTCTAAGACTGGACATTTCACTATAGAGGAGCTTCTGATCTGCCTGAGAAATGAACAACCACCAAGCGCCTGGTCCGCCAAACATTCCTGCAGTAATCTGGAAGAATCCACTTTTTCATGATCAAGTGGAATTTTGTAACGACATCTACATGGGAAACACAAACCAGATGCCTTATATTCATTAACACGTTCATCACTACCTCATACCAAGAAGGTGACCTCACACAAACCCAAACTACAGAGGAATCTCACTGTCACCACTGGCCTCTAAGATCTACAATTCAATGCGCCTCAACAAGAATCGTTTCTCGCCATAGATCCATCTCGACGGAAACCAGAAATGGGTTTTCTAAAGGCCAGATCAACATTAGATCAGATACTTGCCCTCAGAGGATCATAGAAGATAGTGATAATTCCAGAGAAAATTAGGTCAAGTGTGTTTGTAGAATTCCCAAGCTTTGCACAGTGGTTAAACGAGATGTAAATGCCGGCTATTCGTACCAAACTATGGTGTTCCAGACGAGAATGTCAAAGCAATTGCCATCATGATGATAAAACACATCTAGCTTTGTGCAGAACATGGATAGGCCCACAAAGGAGTTTCCTAACAACTACTGGAAGCTCTAAGGAGTACTCTGCTCCCTAATCTCTTTGTAATCTTGCTCCCTATCTCATTGTAATGTGATTTACAATTCCTCAGACAATCTTGCCATCAGAACGACAAGGGCTCACCATCAAACCCAAATGTCTGGGACGTACCAAACAGCAATCTCACAGACCTTGCTATGCGATGATCTAGCTCTTAACAGCCGATCTGATAATGTGGGCACCAAGATTTATACTAACATTACTTGAGATGCTGCAGACAAAGTCGCCCTACATCTAGATAAATGCCAAGAGGACGGAATATATGACCATCCAATGAGGAAGAAGATAATCATAATTATTCACTACAGACGGTATCAAATTCTTACGGGTCAGGGACTTCAAGTAGTACCTGGTCCTATGTTGCGACAGCAAGAAGGACCTTCGGGTCCCGCAAAAAAAGCTTAGACTGCCTGCAATAAAACTACACCACCTATGGCAATCTGGTGCTTATCTCCAATTCAACCAAGCTAAAGTTCTTTAGAGTCTGTGTAGAGAGTACCCTGTTACATGGATCTGAGACCTGGATCTGAGAAGCAGACAATTGAAGAAAGAAGAGAGAAGAGCTACAGGATAAACTGATGGCACCTACATTTTATGAGGGTGCAAAACACATCCTGGCGTAAGCACATGACTAAAGCACAGATGTTTGGAGATATCCCTCCCATCTCATCTTTGTTACCCCACCAAACGCCAACGCATGATTTTGCGTAAATGGTTATCGTGCGATTGTTGATCAAGTAATCTCGGACATGGTTGGAGGTGGTTACCAGCCCAACCAACGATTGCCTCGAGACATGGCCAGCAGGAAGCATTCTGTCCATCCCCAACTTTAATGACGGACAGGGACATTGGGCGCTACACGGTGAACAGCGTCTCGGCTGTGCCGCTAGATAGATTGGATATTGGTTTCAAATAATGAAATGCGCTGGAACATATGGACAGCAATAAATGAAACCCTATAATACACAAATATTAAAACACCCAGAGCTATGGCTCTCCTAGGATGCCATGATTTAAGTGTTTGGTGAATTAGGATGATATCTGATGCGGAAGCGAGCATTGAGCTATTTTGCTCATGAAGGCCCAGATATCGGGCCGAAATATTGTTAAAAAATAGTGGCCATTTGAAATTAAACGATGGCTGTCAGAAGGAAAACAATCGGACTCTCGGATGCATATATATTTTCCTTAACATCACAAACAAAACCAATTTTTTAGTGTGCCACCAAAGGGAGCATTCTATGTGGCCCAGAAGTCCAGAGATATTGAGCGGCGAAGTATATATTAAAAATGGCAGGCTTCATTTGAAAATTCCAAGAAGATGGCCGCCAAAAGGAAACAATGGGCAACTTTCTGATGTAATATATGGTTCCTTGACATCACAAACATGGGTATTGTCACAAGTGGAGCTCCAGTTGCTCAGAATCCAGGTATTGGGCGAAAGTATAATGTTAAAAATGGCGGCCATTTTGAATTCACAATGGCCGCCCAGAGGAAACAATTGTGATTTTTTGGATGGAGTATTTGCATTCATGACATCACAAACAGGGTTGCCACCAGCTTGAGCCTCACTATGTTGACAGAAGTGCAGATAGAGAGCAAATATGTTTAAAATGGCGGCCATTTTGAATTCAAGATTGTCCGCCTGAAGGAAACAACCGCGACTTTATGAAATGTGATATTGTGTTCCTGATATACAACAGCATGGGTATTGCCACCAATGTGAACCTTCTGTGTTGCTCAGAAGTCGTCAGATTAGAGCAAAATGATGTTGAAAATGGCCAGCATTTTGAAAACCAAGAGGCAGCAAACCGGAAGATAAAAAATGGGAAACAATTTGATGTGGATCCTGGGACCCATTCATACATTTTAAGACCCCAAAATTCCAATTGTAGCAAAAAAGCCAACAAATCTCAAACCATCACCACACCGCCCCATACTAACAGTCCCCCACTATGTAAGCTTGCTTCTATCTTGAAATTTGTTCCTCTGCTGGATCATAGGCCCCCTATAACTGGTATCATGCTTGAACTTCGCATGATATATGTTCATTCCGTTTGAATTCTAGTACTACTTTAACCTTTCTGTACTTATTAGTACGGCTATGTAGTTTGTTTATCCCGTTAACGCATTGAAAGCTGTCCCTTAAAGTATAGCCTATCATCATGCCTTAACTTGCCATAACTGTTCAAACGTACGATGCTTAAGCTAAGCAAACTCTTACGTTTACACCGTAAATTATTAAAATAAACATATCCCAAGGAAATCGCCGAATTTGTCATTAATGTTCCGAACTTGGAACATACATAGTAGCATCATCACATTTCCAACTTAAACCTAATCAATAAAATATGCCATAATAAACAAAATATGCTAACCGAAAACCCCTACAGGGTTTCGCCATATTTCTACTGAAATATGGTGTGCCAGCTAGCAAGACGATCGTTTCTGGACTCCTATCAGGGTCCTTCATCAGTTGCACTGCTAAGCATTGGCGTAACAGGCGGGGCCCGCGGGGGGGGGGGGGGGGGGGGAGGTTTCCCCCCGACGACTTTGGCCGGGAAAAAAAATTGCAAAAATCATGCTAAATCAGCCGTTTTTAGCCCTCTGACCGGGAAAAATTGGCCTTTTGACCCCCCTGAGAGGGAAAATTTCCCCAGACTGGGAAATTTGCCCCCTCAGAGCGGGCAGGCCCGTTACGCCACTGCTGCTAAGGTTGGGATAGCATCCCTACCCATGCTTAATTATTTTATTTTTAAAGAGTTATAGACCCAAAATTCGTGTCTAGACCTCGGTATGACCACTGTCTACCGTTATGAGTGTAAACCCAAAATTCGTATTTACACCTCGGTCGGCTTATAGCCTAAGCTTGCCTTCCGGAAAAGTATTCTAGCCCAGGTGCATGGAAAGTCCTGTAGGTCTAAGCTTATCATGGTCTGCGCTACGTACGCCACCACGTGACATTTTTATTTTATTTTTGGTCGTACCGGGCGTCATAAAACTATCCCTCGCGTTGAAGACTGCAAGAGACTGCAAGTAAATTTGGTATAACCATTATAATTTCTAAAGACATCTGTATTACTTTTGAGGCGGAAATCGACGGAAATCATAACTTCCGGTTTATATTTCAAAATATGATGATTTTCAATAGATTTTTTCAGACGTTTAGGAATTAAAATTTCTTGAATGGGAAAATGTGTTCACCTTCTCTTAAAGGTCCATGGCCCGATCGCTAATAGCCTCGTCCCCAGAAGCCCCAGATTTTACCGTAGTCAACATTTTGGTATCAGAAGAAAGCTACTATTTTTCTCATTTACCCTGTGCAGTCAAAGGATGTTTGGTTTGGAAGTTATGAGCGAAAATGTGCCACATTTTGGTCGACCAATATTAATTTTACAGTATGCAATCCGTTTCTAACGATTTCGCGTTGTTCCCCAATTTTAAGTCCGGAATTCCCATTAGGGGACTCCCGCTTCATTAAATAATGACTTGGCTCCACCTTAGTCGAGTCTTCATCCAGGTTTGTCTTATATGAAGGGAGTTAATCAGGTCATAATTCAAAGGTCTACACCGCGTAGTTCAGCCTCGACATGCCGTACCCTTGCCGGCGTCCTCGAACAGGTCCCGTCCTCGAACAGCCGTTACCCTTGCGGTCGTCCTCGAACAGGCCGTACCCTTATCACTTCATCCTTGAATAACCGGTCGGTTTCCCGAACAGGCCGTACCCTTCGGTCTTCCTCGAACAGCCGTACCCTTGCAGGTCTTTACACCGTGTTATGTAATAATTTCGTGTAATGAAAATAACGACGAGTAATGGTAATAAATTTTGACGTGTTTATGTAATAGGGTAAGGTAAATGAGAGTCGGGGTAATAGTGAGGGAAAGCTCCGCTTCCTGTAATAAAAATTGACGCGTAATGTAATAAAAAATTGACCGCGTAATGTAATAAAATTCGTGTAATGTCATAAAAAATTGACCTTATGTAATAAAAATTACGCGTTATGTAAAACATGCATTGGTATGTAGAGTTTACTTAGCATGCCTAGTGACTCCTGAGATGTTTGCAACTTTGTGTGTGTGTGTGTGTGAGGTAATTTTGTGTGATGGTGGTGTTCTGTGAGTGTGTGTGTCCGTCGGTCTTGCGCGCGCATGTGTGTGAGCGGTTCGTCCGTTGTCTGTCCGTCATATTGATTCGAATTTATTCTTGACCTGTCTATGGTGGATGTTGCTTCGGTCTCGTGTAACGTAGTCCTTTTTGTTTACTAAGGAATCCCCGCCCCTGGGTCCGTTGGGGTGCCTTCATCCTATCACCTTTGATTTTTAGAATGTTAACTTAAGGGATGGCTGTGTCTGGGTGACCCCCACGGCCCCTCCCCTGGTGTTTGGGGATGGGAAAGGGACAACGGGTACACATAACTAGCCCGCATCGCATTGGCTTAAACTGCTAAGTGTCTTTTACCATTCTTTGCTGCTTAGCTAGGTCTGGACATATGTCGATGTCTTAACCTAGCTTATAAATATTAACTTTCCAGCGGTGTTTTTCCTTGGTCTTCAATGGTTGGGGAGGGTCATGGCGCCCATAGTACCCTGGGATCAGGTTAGGTCAGCATTGACGTACCAACCGGTGGGGGGGGGGGTGAGGCAGGTGGAAAATGGGCCGAACTAGGGAAATACCAGAAGCTGACCCCCCCCCCCCGCCAGCCCTCAAATTGAACTGACCGTTTGTACCATGTCTATGGAGAAGGTACCACCAAATTCCCCCTCAGAAAAATGCCTTGGCACCCCCTTCTGCCCCCCCCCCATTTGCAAGTTCTGGTTCGCCACTGTTTTGCTATTCCGAATATGCGAATAATGCCCCAAAGTCGGCTCTTCTAGTATTACAAGATCCACGATCCGATATGGAAAGAGCCTGTACCCAATGTGCAAAATGTCTGCAAAGCGGACCTACTATAATTTTCTGATCGTAGGACTCTCTTATTTATTTTCAACTATAGGCGGGCCTAATTTAATTTCGGAAATATTGCGCGGTACTGTCAAAAGATTTAACGAGCAAGTTTAATTACTTACCCGTTTATTACATTACACGGCAGAAAATTATTACATTACCTTCGATTTTACTAATTACACGAAAAAACATAACACAAATCTATTTGCGTAAAAAGTGCCGATTTAATGTAATAAGTTTTGCCGTGTTGTGTAAAAAAACCAGGTATTGAAAAATTGCCGCATATTGTAATAAAATAATTATTACACTTACGCAGGCAATATTGTTTTACATAACACAATATATTTTCGCGTAAGCCAGTGACGAGTAATGTAACAAAGTGACGCGTTATATGTAATCAATTTGCCCTTTGTTTAAATAAAACATGTATTGTAAGAAAAAATTGCCGCGTAATGTATAAAAATTTTTAACATTATCGGCAATTTTATTACATTACCCGTTTTATTACCATCACGGCAAATGTATTACATACGCGCGCTATTACACGGAAATCACATAAACAATAATTTCGCGTAACCAAGTGACTCGTAATGTAATAAAATATTTCGATCTGCAGTCTTAATGTAATACCCATTGCTCTACAACCGATTTGGCAGAAAGCGTTGTTTTGTTATACTTGAATCATAGCTTATACTGTACTGCTTACTACAATTTTAAAAAAGGGCCGTAGCCAGGGGGTTGCGACGCACCCCCCCAAAAACAAAGGTTCGCTATATCAAGTTATCATGCTGAAGGTCGCTTTGTCACGTTGAAGTTTGCTGCTTGTCTAAGCTAAAAGCTTTTTTTTAAGGTTGTGCTGCATGATTATGAATGAATACCAGTAGGCATTATTACTATTATTATCTCTTTTGTTTGTCACGCCGATGTCCAGTTCCCCAGACCAACCCCCTTCCCCCCCTCCCCACCCGCTCTTCATATTTTGCAGGCGAGTGAGGCGACGTAAAAATGGGGGCAACCGGCGAGCGCAAGAGCCAAGCCGAAATTGTGCCCCCCGCGAAAGGCCACTTCTGGCAACCCCGCACCCCCAAATAAATTCCCTGCTACGGGCCTACTACATTATTATAATTAGATAGCAATAAAGAAAATGAACGTTGCCGTGACTACGATGTTTATTTCGTTAGGTTGGTTATGCTAAAAAAATAACGCGGGGGCACTCACATATGAAATGATATGGGGCAAGGCTGGCGCGTCCAAACTAGGCATTCGGCTACAGATCATTCAATCAATGGGTCTTTGGCAGCCAAATATGTCAAAAAACAGTGGTTCGGGTGGCAAATTTGCTAAATTAAAAAACAAATCTTGTGAATTTTGGCAAAATTTTCTAAACAAACACGGGTCTTTGGTACAGTGGTAAATTTTCAAAAATGGGGCTTTGGGTTACAGTTTAAATATGGGGTCTTGGATACAACTAATTCGGAAAATAGGAGTTTTAAACCTGCCTTAATCGCGTCCACCTCACAGTGTGTGGTTCCTCCGTTCCTAGCCTCACTATGTTATCCACATTGCATGCATGATTGTCTTCAACAGTAGATCACATGGATCGTGTTTCCTATAATCCAAACATATCTCAATATCAATGAACAACTTAAGCAATTGACCCATAACAGTGAGAAGAAATTAATCATTTTTCGGCAATTTGACGTACTTTCTTGTTTTGATATGGCCTACCACCAGGTCAACTACGTACCGGTATGATAGATATGTGGAAAGGGCTGGGTTAGACTAGCACATTACACTGGTTCCCATGCACCCCCCTACAACTAATTCTAACCTGATTTTTAGGACATATACATCTCGTAAGATTTTTGATGCAACAAAATCAAATGTGGACCAAATGGACCGTGGTAGGCCATCCATATCATTCTAATAAGTGGGGTTCGATTTAGAGAAAGGTTTCAAATGAGTCGTCTCATCATAAAAGGAAGCATATGTGTTTAACCGATATGTGTGGTGACGATGTAAATGTACCCTGGCGAACGTGTAAAATCTCAAATTATGTAACCATATCGCTTTTGACCCTTTTGGCAATCATTAATTGTTTGTTGTTTATACGTCCAAATTTTCAGGTTTATCCTCTGTAAATTAGGGACAAACTTGTTTTTTAAATGCATCAACACTTTTTCACCCCCTGCTTTCAAATCGATTTGATGTTTATCTACTCTAGAAGGACAAATTTTACATTTTAACACAAGCATTACCATTTTGTATTTGTTGTATTTTTGTGGGGCATAGCATGACGATGCTTGCCAAGGTTTTATATCGTAAGGCGTACATTGTGCATGCTGAAATTGCTTCTTTTCAAGCACATATTTTTTTTCTGATTATATAATTTTATTTCAGTGCATATTACTGTACATAAGCAGAAAAAATTTTCTGTAGCAGGGTTGTGTTAATTTATATATTTTAAAAACACACTCCCATTGGTGCCGGAGGGGGGTAGGGACCCAACTAATTATCTAATTTGAGTAAGTTTTATGAAAAGAAGCGCATTGTAAGTTAGCATTCCAAACAAACGTTCCAAATCTTTTGAAACGCGTGAGAACGATCTAAAACCACATTCTGTAGCATAACCCCCTGCACTTAGGTCTTATGACCAATACCAATAGTGTTTCAAGACCATGCCAGGAAGAAGTCACACCTCTCCCACCCTTGACGTCGGTTACAACTTCCTAAGTTGTTCTTTAAAAATAAGCGCTCTTGAGACCGTTCACGGCAATGTTTGTAAACATGTGAGGGCCGGGTATCTTGAAAATAGTTCTCCTGGCTGTTACATCACTGGGCATTGCATTGTTAGAGTTTTAATACTATGGGCCAAACGATTCGCATGCAAACAAAAGAATGCGTAGGATGTTAACTGGTCTGACCACACCATTTGGGAGGTCGATGCGAGCAGGAAGAATGTGGGGAATAACTCCAGACCAATAATCGCTCAGACGGACACCAGAGACGGACACACATTATATCATGCACCCGTGCTATTCAATACTAGCCTTTAGCCGAAGTTCTCCATGAAAGGGAGGGGGGTCCTCCACATGTGATCCTTCTTTTTTCGGGACCACCAGAGTCCTATTAAGCACCCCAGGATAGCTTATAGTTTTTTTCTTTCCATTGGTATCAAAATAGTATCCCCCCCCCCCCCCAACATCCCAAATGACGTGCCACTATGATTGGACGAATTTAGGAGATTATGAAAATACTGGATATACATGTACTGGAAAATGATATTGTCGTATTTTCTGACTCAAAACATTATAGTCACTTACCTATCTTAGTATATCACGATCATTTCTAATCAAGTTCAGAAAAAAAAAACCCTTAAGAAAATCGGATATTCCTAACTTTGTTGTGAAAATTACAATTTTCACCTACCCTGTGCAGGTGTCCTTGGAAATTGTTAGTGTTGCTGACACGAACTTTTTGCGAATGTATAACATGTTGATACTCATTTTCGAAAGAGATGACCATATCTATCCAGTGTTACCAAAATCAAGTGCCATTTGATATTCCTGTATCGTACTAGACATTTGATACTTCTCGCCCGAAGGGGGTTGGCCATCCCCCTCTATCCATCACGTTGGGATCCTCCTGCACTACTATATCCCCGGTGATGTTTAGTTTTTTGCATGATAGGAGCGTTAAATGCCAATTGACAATATAATATGGTACAGAAAAGGGGTTTGCAAGTCAGAAAGTGTGAATCCGTAAAGTAATGCAGGTCCTGTGGACCCGGCATTTTGTTTTTTCCGTGGGCACTAATTATTTTTTAACCAAAATTTATTTGCCTAAATATCAGTGCGCACTATTTTTGTCCAAAAAAATCTGCCATGGCGTTTTTTATGGTAATTGGCATAAATAAGCACTATGTGCCACTATTTCACAACTTGTTTTGCCCTTAAATTTTTAAATTTGTATTTCAGAAATGTAAAAATATATTTATGTTTTCCTATTTATGATCCATTCTTTTTTTCATTTTCGCGGGGGAAATTTGTGCGTTTTATAAATGGCCGTCAGTTTTTGGACGGCCATTTTCAATCGGTTACAATCGATTTATTGTCCAGTTTATGTTGTATGGTTGTGTTTTTACCCCACCCTTGAACCAGATTGAAAAAAATCCCCGTCAAAGTTTTTTCAGAGGGGGTCGAAGGGTACACATGCCCCACTTCCATTCCCCAACCCCCTCCCCAACGTAGTCCCAAACATATCCCCTAAAGTGTTAACATAGTTGGCAAGAAACCAGTACCTACCGGGGGGCGGGTTGGAATAAAGTTATCCGAAGTGCCTGATCAGGGAGTTTTCGTGCGCACGTGAATACACCCTGATACGCCGGGCGAATAGAAATTTTAATTTCCTTGGAACTTTTTTAGTGACATTCGACAAGTAGATTGGGTTGCATGGTTATATAACGCGTTAATGTTATTACATTACCCGTCAATTTTTTTTTATTACATGACACGACAGTTTTTTATTCTAGCGTCAATGTTTATTACCATTACGCGTCACTTTTTATTACAGACGGCGGTTGACATAACACGTCAAAATTATTCCATTACGCGTCCGGTTATTAATTCGAAATTTTAATTACATAACACGGTGTCACAAGTAACGGTCGTCCTCGAACAGGCCGACCTTCGTAGATGGTATGCATGAGAGCAGAATGAAACGCGTGTGCCTTGTACTCGCGTAGCTCGGTCCTATAGTAGTGTAAGCGCAACGGGTACGAGCAACACCCTCACTCCAATTAGTTGTTTGTTTATTGTTTGAATATTGATTTTGAATGATGGTGTGAAACGATTGTTTTGCACTATTGTGTAACGATTGTTTTCAATGATTGAATGACTAATGCATGAATGCGGCACATCGATCCCCGGCCTTGTGGTCGCGTTCACGTGTTCAGTCATGGATGGTGACGTGTTTTAG
>JAMKCH010017216.1:0-37393 GCA_023653785.1 Ophioderma brevispina
GGGACCGGATTTGATTTAAAACACTCCCAAGATTCTCCAGCACCACCCAAGCAGAAGCCAAGGCAGTTGAGTGAGTGATGACCGAAAAAGGGGAGTAATTAACGTCTTCAATTACAATAGTGCCGTTTCTGCCTCACGCCCGCACACCAACACCTCGTGGTGGTTGCCTTCTAGATGAGTCGAGGCGGATTAGGAGCTATAAAAGGGCTCATGTCCGTGGATGGAAGTTCACCACGGTTCACATTTGGCCCACGGCTGGTAGTGGAAGAGTAGTAAGGTCTCATATCTAGAGGGTCGATAACAATGTTCAGCAGATGGCTGCCTTTGTCCAGCAAGCGGCTGTCTTTGTACGGCAGGTGGATTGAGCCGTCTAAGCCCGGATGGGTGGGCCCACCTCTGGGAGCATGGGATTGGTAATCAGTAGGTTGGTCAGTAGCCAAGGTTGGTTGCCATCAGCAATCGGATTGGTTCGGCTGATTAACTGTGCCAGCTTATTGTTCGAAGGTTGCAGTCATCAATACGTTGCTTAGAGGCAGCAACAGTAGCAGTTTTTAGGTTAGTGCCCCCCCCCCCCCGTGTGGCCATAGTGACTGGCAGGGGGGGGGATCACGGTTGTAAAAGTAAATAGCAACTACCGGATCTTACAGGTTAACTAAAACCTTTTGAGAACATACTCGATTCCACCATACCTTCTGATAATAGCAGTCGATGTTGTCCATCACCAAGTATGCAAAAAATACATGGTCAGATTTGGAGGTATAGTACATTCAGTGGTGTATTTATGGTGTTATAGGATGAATACGTTCAAGAGTGACGTTCACTCACGGAAAGGGAAGAAGGGCAAAAATAGGCCTTTATTCAGTTGAAATTGATATAAACGACATTGAATGCATGTATTTTTAAATAAATGAAATGAAGGAAACAATACTTGTCGGTCGATCCAATAATATACGAACGTTTATTATAAAGAATAAAAATGAATTAAAAACACATAAATGGTACCTAACTTTACTCATCCCTTTGTCAGGCGGCTAAACAAACGATCTTATGGATGTTGTCATTTTTAGGACTGTATGAGTGCCATTACATCTATTTCTAGCTTTGATCCGGATAATAAAATAATTTGATGATATCCAGCGATTATATATGTCTCTTAATTCGCAAGGTATTCAGATATAGATTGTATGGATTCCAGGTCATTCAGGGGATGCTGGTAATGATTGGGCTGATTTGGTTGCAAAGAAGGCAGTTGATAAGAAGGCCAGTTGATATTCGGGGGTCGGTTAAATGTTTCTGGAATATAAAGTATTTTTAAATTGCCAAAAAAGATCAGTGCAAGAAGACTGGTCAAAATTAGTAATTCTGCTAATTTATGACAAAATATAAGCCCAGAAGTTGCGTTTGATTTGCCGGATTGGAAGGTTTCCCGGGATTGGAATTTGTTTCCACGGCTTAGATTGGGTACATGTTTGTTTCTTTAATACTTATGTTTTTGGTTGGAAACAGCCAGATGGAGATGTGAGCAATGCTATTCCATGGATACTGTTAAACACTTTTTTAATTGAAAATGTAAAAAGTATGATGTGCAAAGAGACATCTAATTGATGATACCCAGGAATTGGGTCTGATTTTTGTTATTTTACAGAATTTATTGGGTGGCAAGAATCCTCCTATTGCTGCTGTTATGACTATTGTTAAGCATGTGAATTGTAATATTTTAGGGTGGTGTTTTTTTTTTTGTCAGTTTTTTTTTTTATTATGCATGGTTTAATCAACTACCTAAGTCCAATTGTACCAACCAACTCCACAGCCTTTTCTTTTATTTTGTTTTCTTTTATCAAAGTAATTTTTTCATTTATTTACCTTGGTTATTAACAAAGGCTTAAGTTGCGGCACATAACTTTTTGGTTAAAGCGCCATTCATCTAAACCAAATAAACCAAAACCAAACAACGAGTTTCTTGAGTTTTGGTCCACTTTCGTCCTAATTTTTGCTTTAATGCTTTAAACATGCAGCTGAATTTTTAGATTTCATATTTTTGCGTATTCTGACAAGTGATTGTCTGATCCTAGATTTATCTGTATGATCATGCCCTTCACTTTTAGATTTGTTGGCATTAGTCTTGAGTCCAAAAAACTTTTCTACTGATGTCAATAGAAAATACATACATGCCTGGAAGTAGGTCTAATGATCATTATTATGATGAAATCGTGATGATATCGATAAAAACAAGATTATGTTGGATGTTTGAAAAGTCGTTGCATTTAAAACATGTGTTGATTTATTACCGAGTAACAAGCAATGTGGTATTCTTAATAAAACACAATCATTTTTTGGGTGTAATTTTACTTGATTCAATGTGTTACGCAGAAAAAGTAGAAAAAGTAACAGCAACTGCAAAATGACTAATTTTCTACCCCTACCCCCTTACAAATACGGCAATCTTGATCCATAAAACCCAAAAAAAAACCATGTTTAAAATTTTGTTTTTGCAATTTTGATCTTGAAATCAGGAACAGTGGTAAAGAAGTAAAATGGCTTCTATTCATATGTATTCACATAAACAGTTGAGGAAAACAATGAAGGCTAAGAATCAGATTGGACTAGAGGTAGAGAAAAGGAAGCGTGTGTGTGTGTGTGTGTGTGTTTGTGGTGTGTGTGTGTGTTGTGTGTGTGTGTGGCATTTTTTTAATTATTCTGGTGTGGTGGTGTGTATGTGTGTGTCGGTCTGTGTATGTGTGTACCATGCTTGAATGTGCATATGTGCATGCGCGCTTATGTATGTGGTACATGTTTTTGACATGGTATAAATTGCAGATAATGATAGGCCTACTCATTTGTCTGTCTGCAATTGTAGCAGCTCGATATACTAACTACCTGGCCACTCTCGCGATAGTCCTCATCCCACTCTTTCCCATACACATATGACTCCGCATGTGTGTTCATTCAAGTATAGTCGTCCCCAAAATTTGATAAAATTTTGTTGGTTGAGAAATGTGTGCAACAATTTATCTTCTGTTGAATGTGGAGTATAAAATTGGTGAGATTGTTGAAATTGTGACTGTATTTTGTGTCGCAATGTGTTGGAATGGGGCAGGGTATTAATTCTGGTCTGGTCTTGAGTGAGTTTGGTCCAATCGCGTTACAAGTATCAATACCTGAAGTCTGTAGAGTCGTCACTTGGTAGTAGCACCACGGCTCATATTGGCGTTGCTTGATATATGAACTGAGTCTATTCATCCATCGACCTAAACTTGCAAACAGTGTTGTCAATGCCAACTGTTAGGTTTCACACGCTGCCGATCGAACTTGAAGTTTAAGATGTCTGATAGGTGACCTTCTTGAACATGTAAACAATCGCGCCCCCTATTTTTTCATCAAAGTGAATTTTTTTTGCAATTGTTGTAATTGGTAATTGTTGTTAAAGAACCCCCTGTAAGTGGCTAAGCGTAACACTCCCTATTTGTCAAGAAAATGAAGATTTTCAATGTTTGTTTACTAAAAAGTCGGGATCCGCTTTTTAATCTAAAACAGTCTAAATGATGGCATCGTCGAGACCCTTAAAATTTCTAGTGTATGTTTTTCACCAATAACGGTAATATAAGGTTGTTGATATGACCTAACACTAGCAATTAAGAACAAAAATGTGTATTTGAGAATTGAAAAAAAAATGGGACTGATGTGGCTTTAAGCTTAACATCAGAAATGCTCAGGCTCTGATTTAGAAATGGAAAAACGATCTGATTTATAGAGCAGTTGGTTTAAGTAAATCACCCATGCTTTTGACAAAAAGTTTGTATTTTTTATTTTAGTGTTTTGTTTAAGCATCTAGTGCTCTCAAAAACTGAGACGAACTCTAAACACTTACGGTTTTACAGTGTACATTTTTAGTTTTTTAAGTTTTATCAAACCATTGCTATTTCATTTCAAGCATTAAAGGTGCAACGAGAGATTTCGAATCACCCAAATATGTGTCATAATAGTAATTTCATATAGTACTAACACTCAATCAGCTAATAGAATACCTTGTATTTGGCTACGCAACCGTCTAAAAGAAAACAACGATGATTTTTGATCTGCTTTATATTCAATATAAAACAGACTGAATTCGTATTGCTCCTATACCAATTAGAAATTTCACATGTTTGTACCAAAGAAACATTTCTCAGGTTATCCTAAATTCATATGGGGTTATTTTTGATGGAAAGCTTTACATCAGGGCAAAAATCAGTACTTTCAATTTTTAGGGACACCTGATATGTGAAATCTCTCGTTGCACCTTTAATTTTTATTACTGTATTATCAACTTTGTTTGAATGATGCTTGTTTTTTGTTTTGTTCCAGATTAGTTCATATTGATTTTTAACACTTTGCATCAAAGAGACAATTCTGTTATTCAGAAAAAAAGTGGAACTTTTTAATGTCACAAGTTAATCACACTGACACTCTAGACCATTTTTTTCTGACCATCTTTGAAGAAATCTGTGAGTCAAATAAACACACTCTTGAAAGCGCTAATGGCCCGTTCAACAAATTTCATATGGGGATTAAAATTTCTACCATAATCTGAAATATTATAATTGAGCTTTTAGCACTCAATCCCAACACAAAAAGGTTTTAAGCCCCCCCTAGCAAGGCTTTAAACCAATTGGCATTTCTTGTAAAATTACCACCGTTAAATTTGGTAACAATTCCCTTTTTGGCAGACATTTTGGAGCATTACACTGATATAGATGGCAAGTAAAGCAGCAATAGCCCATTGCTTTGCGTATTTTTACATGCAGGGAGTTTGAAAAATTGTTGGACACCAAATGTAACAAATGTTACGCCTTTTTTATCAATGACATTTTGTGAAATTGCACACTAATTTTGAAGTGCACCTTCATGCATATTTAATGACCTAATTGTCAATACAAAAACATAGTCACACATTTAAGAAACTATCATGGAATCCTGTAGTTAAATTGAATATTAAGCTTGTATTTTTGTAACACATTTTACTCCATTTTGACTCAAATTTCCACCAAAAAGATTCAAAATTAATGAAATATTTAGTTTGGTAATTTATTATCTGCTTTAATTATGTCTTTATGTAATTTAACCACAAAGCCATACAGAAAATATTACTTGTATCTAAATACAATGTATAGTGAAAACAACTCATAAAACTAGATATATTTTGCCTAATATCATATTGTGCTAGTAAGTAAGATTGTAATATATGACGCTCTCTCTCTCTCTCTCGCCTCTGCTTATATAGACTATATATTATATATGCCCCATCATGTCTTGGAGGTTTTCTTGACTCTTATTTGTTATGTTCAGGGATTATATCCGACATAGCATTAAACTTTTGGCCTTTGGCCTTTGTCCGCGCATGCGACTACACCCGATTTTGGTCAACTTGATTATAGAGATATATTATTTTATTATATATCATATATAGATATATTAGTATTATCCAAGAAATTGAATTGGGGTGAAACGTAGCAACAGATGATGATAGAGTAACTTTTTAACTGACCGAAGCTTTTCGCCCACAGGGCTTCTTCAGGGCCTAAAATCACCTACCTCGCTTTTACCTCACTTTTTGCGGTGATTGTCAGATTTTCCTCTAGGGACCTTAGGGATATACATGTATATACGCGTTAAAGAGACACTGGCACATTTGAAAAATAGTGCGCCCTCAAGATTTTTCAAAATTGATATTTTTGCATGGTTGTAAATCTTTTATATACATTAACCCCCACCTGAAATGATTAAGACCAAATCAGTGTCCTTATGGGTAAACAGAACGATTTTATAATTAATGTCGCGGGCAACATTAATTCAGCAGACGACGGAAATGGCGATGATGATGACGGTTTAACACAATTCAGAAAACGCACGCCGCATGCATGTTTCCCATGGCATGCACACTGTTTGACAGGTCTGTGACCTTTGTGGTTTTAATATCAATGAGCACGAGTCTACGATATTCATGTAATATACACATTTGTTGATTAAAGTTATGAAAAAACTTAAAAGTTAGCCTACAAATTACCTGGATATCTTTAACCTCTTATTAACGTCCCTATCTGTTTTTTGAGTAAGTAATTGATACGTAAAATGTATCCCTATTCTTCCAATGGCCTAGACTATCATTTGAGAGCAAATTGAAGAAATTTCATACTTTGTGAAAATGTGCCAGTGCCGCTTTAAGATGAAGCGGGATAAGGTAATGGCTGTTGTTTTTCTTAGTAAAGTAGAGCCACTGCGCACGCCAGGACTACTAAAGCAAGCGAATCTTTCAATATCAGTATATTAATAAATGAATCACAATATTATTTGTGTAATGTGACTGTATGACGTGAATGCCTCAAGTTTCAAATACCAAAATACACATTCTATGTGAATTCAATCACAGTTATTACTTTATTACTTTATAAATTATGATTTAACAATTCAATATTGTGAAAACATTTTGTTTTATGAATGTTTTTATACCAACACGTATAAAAACATTCATTCGCATATTATTTTATGCTGTTTATTAAAACATAGTAGTACACTGACAGGATAGTGAGAGTTCACAGGGTGTAAGAAAGTTGCCAAACCAGTCGTAACCCTCTGCAAAGGCTAAAATACGGGAAAGTATTTTTAGCATGTCAGGTTACATCCAGATAGAGTAAAGTTGTCATGTTTTTAATTATATATGTCTTTGTTAGAACAGCCACCAAATATCTTAACACTTCAAGTGCACTCTAAGGTGTTTTCACTCACGTTGGTGCCTAAGGGGGGGGGGGGGTTCCATGGAACCCCCCCCCCCCCAAGGATAACCACTTCCTGATGGAATTTTCAAATGAAACTCATACCACCTTTGAGGGGGCGGCATAAGACAAGGACAAAGGTGGTGCAATATAAATGAGTTCCGGTTTATCGTCTGGAAATTCGGGTGCAAATCATTGTTTTCGAAATGCGTCAAATCGCTCAAAAGGTAACATTGTGTGTTTCCGCGGCCTGCTTCCACAGCATCACATTGCAAATCATTTTGATGTTTATATTCTATAGAAGGACAATTTCCATATATGTAACACAAACATACCCATTTTGTTACATTGCATTGTTGTAGTTTTTGGGGGGCCGTCGTATGCCACGCTGGTTTGTAGCAATGGCGGCTCAGTGACGCTCGATTGATGGATCGCTTCTTTTCAGCACATAAAGGGTTATGATTGTTTATGATTATGTAATTAATTTTGTTTCATTGCATTATGAACATACATAAGCAGAAAAATATTTTGGTCAAACAGGGTGCTATTGTTATTATTGTTAAAATCACACTCCCGTTGGTGCCTAAGGGGGGGGGGTTCCTAGGGGGACACCAAGATAATTATCTTTCATTTTAACGGGCGAGAAATGTTAGTAACATTTTTTTATGGAAAGAAGCGCACTGATAAGTTGCACCTACAAAAAATTAGAGTTCGAAATAGTTTTCGCGAGTGAGAAATACGACGAAAAACAAATCTTGGGTATAATGGAACCACCCCACCCACTTATGGAACCTTAAGGTTAATTAAAAGTTTACACAATAGAGCAGAATTACTAGTCCAGTCTTAGCCTTAAGCACGGCTGTCTGCTAAGAACCGACCAAACTGTTTTCACACTTGACTTGTGTATTGCCATGTTATCTCAATATTTGAAACATTGTGTTTTCAGGTTTGAAATCAGAATGCTTTAGCGTTGAAGGGGTTACCCTGTCTAGAGAAAGATTGTTTTAAAAAAATGGTACACTCCCTGGTGGTCTGTTGTGCACTGGATTAAAGGCCTACTAGTCTATGTATAAAACCACAAACACCTGTTGTGGTCAGGTGCAATGGTTTTGGCTATCTCAAGCGACATCCTGGATAATGTTTTGTGGATTTCAAATCTTCCCTGTACAAAACTCCTCTGTCTGAGTTGAAATTGACTGCTAGTGGAAGCATGAACATAGGCCAGGGGAAATAGGAGTCCTCAAATTAGGTGTTTAATATTTTTAATTTTTTTGCACAAAATTATGAAATTTCTTCATTTTGCTCTCAAATGAATTCCAGGCCATTGGAATATAGAGATACATTTTACACATAAAAATAACATACTCAAACGATAGGACGTTAATAAGAGGTTAAACACAATCCGGGTATTTGTAACGGTTTGGTTAGTTTTGTGACCCCCTGTCAGGTCTGACATATCTGACATATCAATCTGAAACAGCCTAATCGGGAATACCAGTAATAAATGTAGGTAGGGGATGGGCGAATAACTATAATGATATTCCTCGTCACAACGTACACGTGTAATCAAAAAACACATGAAAATTTATTGTTTGGACAGACCCACCAAAGGAGACTAAGTCATATCATTTGCGCGGAGTTCCTAATCGGGGATTCCGTGAAATTGCGTGTCCCGCGCCAGCTTGCATCTGTATTAGTCTTGTTCAAGACGTTCAATGTTCCTTTAATAAACACTGAAATGTTAGTGGGACGCCTGATGTTCTATACTAGATTTGGGGTTTTGAGGTTGCCGAGCTCCTGTGGATCGGAGCTCTATGAAATAAATCCCTAAATCCCTAATGCCTGATGATTTCTTTCAAACATCGCTTGAAATGGATGCCTTTCATTTTAACGCATACCGCAAGAAGACGGTCATTTTAATCATTCTGTTCTGTGCGAACCTTTTTTAGTTCGTAGAAGAACTTTGGAGAAAACTTGCATTTGAAAATTAATTTGGCGCCATTTCAAAAATCCCTAGCTGCTGAGAACGTGTTTAGATTTCAAATTTATAGTCTCATTGCTCATGTATTTTGGGTTCCTACCCACGCCTCATCGACTCCACAAGTCCGAGCAACAAACTATACACACCCATAGAATACCGCGCTCATGCACCACAACGCATGGGGGGGGGGGGTGGGGGGGGGTAGGACACGATTGGCTCGATTTGGGCATTGGTGATTTCCACACAAGGTAATTTTGGGAACACCTACGTGCATTTAGTATGGCAGTCTCCGGTCCCAGTGACATTATAAAATAATCTCTTAAACCGTTGTTCAAAGATCTTAGTAATATCGTGATGAATTTAAAACAAAAAATATTGACTTCAAAATCCGTCGTGGTTAGTGGATTAACCCCGCTGCAAAATAGTGTTAATTTCCACTACGGTCATTTAGATTAAATAGTCGTGACCAGCATGTCCTAAGTCTTTAGTAAAGTCTTGTGTAACCGTTCGATATGCTTAAGAACGCCCTCCTACCGTTAAGAAGTCTTTCAAACAGACTACAACCAGGAAGTTGATGCCGGTTTTGAAATGTGCTGTTGCTGTTAGGTGTATTGGCATGTGGCCCTACCCCCCCCCCACCCAACACACGTATAACCCGACGTATTGACAGGAAGGAGGACCGGCTCATGTGGAACCACACTTTGATCAAATTTCCTTTCCAGACCTGATTTTGTCCATAGTTTGAATCGCATGTTTTCCCTTGAAGTTACGTAATAGGATTCGTTTTAAAATGGGTGTGACTTTTTGCAGTCAAAACCGTTTTCGCACAGTATTATGAACAGGAAAATGACCGTATGATCGTGAGCCTTTACACCATAGAATCTATTATATATATATATATAATATATCTATAATATATTTAGATATATATATATATATATATTTATATTTTTACTGGTATTTATAGTTATACTGGAGTGCCTAAGGACATCGCCGGATAAGGAGAGAAGAGGAGGGCCCTCTATAATCAAAATAGTTTTATCTGTTCACCATCATTTGAGTTAGTGTTTGACAACTACTTATCCTGTACGCAAGTTGTTTTGTATCCCCAAAATGCCTTTTATCATGAACAATGAGAAAAGTCTGAGAACCTTCAGGGCATGCTCTCTGAAAAACACAGCTGTATAGCATGCCTCATTGCAAGGAACCATTGGTTACTTATATTAGACAGGGAGATTTGCAAATAGCTGAGCTGCCCTTTGTTAAGGAGCTTTTAAGTGACGCCTATAGATAGAACTTTTTGTCCTTCATAAGCTACAATAGGCTACAATGGAGGCAGCCCTTTATAACATAACCCCCAATACCTATATGCTTATGCTGCTAAGATTTGGTATTATATAACCCGTCTCCACACCAAGAAAACTCTGATACACACAATGAAAAGCCCACATGACCGCGCTATTTATATATCATGAGCAAGTTAACTACACGATGAGCTAATAAAATAACATTCCCATGGCGGCCGTTTCAATAGCGTTCATTCACTATTGTATTGAGCAAATACAGTCCCCTGTATTTTAGTATGATTTATTTATATCCCAGGGCGTGCATGGTCAGCTCTTGTTAACATGTGCTCATCCAAGTCTACTGAACAGAGCCCTTGGTAGATTAGCATGCCTTACCTATATGTATGGTATGGTTTGTATGTAAAACAGTTCGTTGTTGTTTTTGACAATTCATTTTAGTGGTCCGGCCCCCCAGAAAACAAAAATACAAAAATGAGGTATTTCCCCCAAAACCAGAAAACCACTCACATATATGTTGCTAAATAATCTAGCGCACATCCTTGCAACGCGGCATTGTGGTCTTGGGGTGGAAGAGGCTTCAAATATGGAAAATTTTAATTATCCATCATTGACGGCCGTTTTTTTATATCTTTACAAAACTGACTTTTTTTGGAATTATGCATGTAAAGTGGGATGTTTTGAAACCAGCAAGGTCAACTTTGAGCATATCGCTTTATTATGCAAAACCTTCAAGTTCATCCGTTCTCATGAAACTATAGCGGGGCGTCATTCATTCATTCCTTATCCTGAGATGTCCTTTCCCGAATGGCCGTATGTGTTGTTACACAGATATGCCAAATCCTACCCCCCCCCCCCGATTACGTGTCTGTTTCCAGAGATTTTTGCAATGGCGTGAAAATTGAATTTTCAATGCTTTGTCTCCAAATTTCTTGTACGAACTAAAAGTTCGCAAGAAGAAAATTCTAAATGATTCTTTTTGTCCGTATGGTAAAAATTGAAGGAATTCCTCAAGCGGTTCGAGAAATCAACATGCTATTAATGCCGTTTTAGTGGGATTGTTTTTTTTCCATAATGCTACTCTACAGGAGCTCCGGCACCCAAATCCCAAATCTAGTAACGAACATCGGCATCCTCCCCCCCCCCCCCCACCCCCAAAGTGGTAACGCAGCTGACACCACGAATTTAAATCCATTCACAAGATCTGGCTCTTTATAAGAATGGTACCATCATTCTATAGATATCCATTGTGGAGCCTTTCGGGTTGAGTGAGCTTCGGCATACTACGATTTTCCCAAAAGTGTAGAGGGGTAGTCGAGTTACTAACAACAGGTTTACGGCTGCAACTTTCGGCACTTGCAATATCGTGGGGACGGCCGTGAAACCCTCCCCTAAGGTGCTCTTGACAGTGACCCCCGGAGGATATCACCTACTGTCAGTTGAGGTGCTGAGGTAGGATCCACGTATGCCAATCTTCAGTGCTGAAGTTGCCATGATGGATTAATAAGTCGCAAGACTTGTTTCATCCTGTCGAAGGACCATATAAAGGTAAGACGAAAAACCTTTGCTTTTCAAAAGCATTACATTGTTTACTGGGTATTTATATAGAGTGCTAATGCTAATTTTACGTATTGCCGTACGTGTTGTTACACAGGGATGCCAAATAAATCTGCTTTTCCCCTGGAAAATTTGTAACATACCTCAACAGGTTCAAAGTGCATGCAAGGTCAGCGGGTAGGCAAGGGTTTTAGTTGCGAGGCAAATTATACCAGGTGAAGCTAGCCTGATGTTGCACAGACATATGCCAAACAAGTAACAGTAATTGCCGTACAATTCCTGTTCTGCCGGCAGAGTACCAGGGCTATGATGTTTCGAGGTAAAACGGAAGCTTATTTTTTTTCTCAGTCGCGCCCTATTACGAATCGCTCACAAGCGTGGCAGCCATGCAGACCGAGGTAAACCGCAGACAGCAGGAGTGGTTGTGACCCGAATACTAAAATTAGCTAGCAATGATTTCAACTATGGCAATCCGTGTCTAATGTCTTTGAAGTAAACTAGCTCTCGTAGCACCGGATGTTGATGCTGATTTGAATTCACCGTTGCTGTTAGGATGGCATGTGCTACCCCACCCCACACACACACACAAACATACTGGCTGAATCCGTTGACTCCCGATAGTCGCCCATAGGGAGAAAGTGATAACTATACGCTTTACGGTTTACACCGAGCCGAATCAGTAAAATCATGTACTATTCATATTTTCATCACGACTGCTCCGTGTTGTTTATCGCCGTTGTGCAAAATAGGCCTATTTTAAAGCGATCATAACATAACGGAACACCTGATAGATTATGTATGCGATACCGCGTACCGTCCATGTCTAAATTTTTAACGGGATTAATTCCCAATTGGCTCCAATAAAAGGAGCTAAACGGAATTATAAAACCCGAATAGGCCGTGTCAGATATGTCAGATCTGACATGGGGGTCGCAAAATAACCAAACCGCTTCGGCTTCTAGTACCTTTAAAATGAACAAACTGAGTAAACGTAAATTGAGAGCTAAGATAAATGAGTGCCAACGTGTGTTTATTCTAACAGTATCACAGTTTGATCCAGTTTAAAGTGTGCATCATATCGTTGGTTGGGGTTCTAATGTGAGCACGAAGGATGATGCGAGCAACTCTATTCGGAAGAATTTGGACTTGAGCTAAGTCATTAGAGCAGTTTGGCCAAACTTGGCGGCAGTGATCACAATGTGGCAAGTGTATTGGCAAGTCAAAGAGGAAGATAGCTTTTGACACGATTAAAGACACTATCAGTGATTCACCTGAAAGACTCAAATATTTGAAATTTACAGGAATAGCTTAAACTGCCTTAAAAGAGATTATATTTTACAACAGAAAAATTGACAAAAAAGGACGAAAACAACATTGCTCAAAGATAAGAATCTCCATTAAAATTACGTGATGCAGTTAATGCCCCTACGCACAGTTATAACTTTTGTTATATTAGCCTCCATTTGTGATTAAAATATTATTTTGATTCTCAATTTTACTTAAGAAGGATTTCTCATGGAAAAGGTACTTGTTTATTATGGAAATCCCCTTGAGTTATATCGAGATCAGACCAGACGTTATGAGAGGTGAATGGGAATTCCCCAAGATGTAAATTTAGAAACTGAGTCAACTTGTTTATGCATTGAAATCAGAACAGATTGCATAATGTGGGGGTTCCCCATGGTCTTATAAATGTGATGCAATGCAGATGATGTAATTTATGTGAAATCCAATTGGTCAGTGCAAGGTTAATGTTTATTCATGATGCTGTGGTAATATCTCTTTTAAGACTTGGGGAGTTGTGAAATTCTTATATAATGAGAGATTTGAGAAAAGACTCAGGGCCAGCAGTAGTAAACCAGGCGCTATACAGTATAGTTATAGCTAGTTTTGATCTACAATAATGGTAGCTTTGTGCATCACATTGTGTCAGGATTTATTTTATGTAAAGCCACCGGAGCTTGAACATCTTTAAACATCTTTAAAGCAAAGAGCTTCAGTTTTGGAATAAAAAAAGGGATTCTAGTTTGTGGTCCTAAATGAGGACATTGGCGGCAGACTGATAGTGGTAGAATACCTGGATTGTATTGCAGAATATTAGTGTCGTCGAGGGAAAACCCCGTCTGGACAAAAGTTATGTTCAGGATTGAGAAGATATCCATGGAATGTTACCTGTGGATTATAAGTGTGAGGACATATCATCGTTGAACTGCAACACTATGGACATAAAGCTGTCACTTCTGGAAGAACTTTGTGTAAGACTAAGACTGTTGAGTTTAACATTGAATTGTACATGTAATTATGTTTTTGGACATACCAAATTCTTGAACCAATCTGATTATAATCATTAAATCTGTGTTATTTTATAAAATTTAGATCACGGTGCACAAGGCTCATTTGTTTGTGTTTGAAAGGTATTTCTGACCTTTGACATCCTTGAGACGTCATAACACTTTTAAATATCCGATTTTGTCCTTACTGGAATGCTTTCAGTCTTACACTTGTAGGGTATCTTATGATAGTTATACTTGTTACAGACATGCAAAAGTCTGATTTTTGATTTTTTTTTCAATTTATGATTTAGCAAATCATTGATAGTGCCTTTAATTACGCCACAACGTTTGGAAAAGGGTCCAAAGCAACACCAAGGTATTTAAAATGGTTTACTCTTTCAACAGTATTATTATTACATACATTTTATAATAATTTCATTAGATTTTGTTAAGGTTTTGACGAGTGCTTAAATCCTAAATGTTTTCTGAACAGATGTTAGATGATTTTCATTAAACCAGTGAACAATTTTAGCCAAGTTATATTACAGATCCTGCTGGAGAATAGGTGGATTGTTAGAGGTGCATAGAAGTGTAGTGTCATCACCATACATAATACATTTGCAAACTATTTTCAATAACAATATTGATGTTGTGTGTGCATTGTAGGTTGTGGTTTGTGTGTTTTGAGGTACAAATATTATGTGCGTATTATGACAGGACACGTGAGTCAAAAACACATACCATCAAAACAGGTACTCGTCACATTCAACCTTGCACAGAGACCACAATACTAAAGCAATTGTAGCAAATGAGGTCTCAAATCTACCGTAATGGAAATGTTCTTTAACCTTGTGTCTTCAAAATATACACTAAATAGGGGAACAAAAATATACATTATAATAGGGGAACAAAAATATAACATTATAATAGGGAACAAAAATATACATTATAATAGGGGAACAAAAATATAACATTATAATAGGGAACAAAAATATACATTATAATAGGGGAACAAAAATATACATTATAATAGGCGAAAAAAAATATACATTATAATAGGCGAACAAGGATGCACTCAAACCTATCCTAGAGCAGTCTCTTAAATACACAAGCTTTCGAGCCACATCAATTGTCTTAATCATTAATCTCGTTCGGAGGAGATACCAAAGCTAATTCCAAAAGATGGGAAAGTCGTATTGTGCCGCGTTAGAGAAAATTTAACATGCCCCTCGCAATTATGGGTCGAATTTTACGTTATTACAAACGTTTAAATAGCTCAGGCCTTAGAATGCGGTTTGTTAAAAATAAATATTCATTAAATAACTTATGATATCCAGGAAGTTTGCGCGTGAAGCCTGGTATCGCCTTATGCATTAGTATTTTATTGTATGTAATAACCATGTAATTCCGCCTCTGTGCTGCGAATTGGTTTTAATAAAATTTGAATTTGAATATGAAAATGCATTATGCATATCAGTGAAAAAACTAAATGATTTGACCTTTAAATAGGGTATAGGAAACTGGCTGCTTACACAACCAATTTCTCCACGGGAGTGCCTTCGAAATACTTAAGTAGCCGCGCGGTACCCACCCGCATGGGTACCACATCTCCGGCCGCAAAAGTGGGCAATCATCCACCTAGGTACACACGCAGTAGTCACCCCATGCGGGAGTACCTGCGCGGGTACTCCCATGCAAATGAACTTTGAGATCTGTGTGATTAGTTTAGTAATTTAATCCATTTAAAATTTTGGTCACGTTATATATTTTTAAACAAAATGTCATATATAGGGTTTTGGTGATGCTCAACTCAAAAATAGATGTTACTAAGCTTGAAAATGAACAGAAAGTTGTAAACAGCAATGGAATGTTTAGCGCCCTCTACAGTCCAAAGTGCTGCCTACTAGGCAGTCGGTAGGGGAGTACCTGTGAAGATACTCCCGTAGAGTAGCTGCAGAGGTACTCCACTACTGGTGGCTTACATGGGTACTTGTCAGTCACCTAGCAGGCAACTGCAGAGTACACTATAGGATGGTTACTGCTAATGTATCAAGAGGTACCCTTGGAGTAGAGGTAAGAGTACACATGGAGTAGCTTAAGCTCTGGGTTACACCGTGAGTAGGAATCTTGCTGTGCTTATTAAAGAATCCAACGTAGTAGGTTAGATTATACAATTTGTATATTATTTTTCTACCTTTACTTGGGAGTTAGTTACTACGTCTTCATAAATGCGCACGTTTCTTCTTCAACATTCTCTCGCTATGGCAGCGCAAACATTCTGTGTGACATCCGTTTGCGACGTGTCATTCACATGAACGTGTTTGAGCGAGATATTGGCCTAACCATTCTAACGGTGATATGAAAACCCGTTTTGAATTTTAGTGAACTTTCGGACGCTCAAATACTTCAAAATATGGCAATAAAGAAAAGCATGTAGATGAAGCCTTTAAGTGACTTCTATAACAGTTTGTGAACTCGGAAATCTTTAACGCAAATTGCTCTTGCTGAAAACATACGGCAAACTTAGCTTCACCTCATTAAATATAACTGAAGTAACCAAAGACAAGAAGGTTAAACTCTGATGCCGATTTGTTGTGGAGCGGAAATACATTGCAAGATTTCAAAGCTATAAGCTTTGACCGGTTCATCAGCAATTAGTGTCTTATCGCAGGAGAGGTTAAGTTTACCGTGTGAGGTGGACACATTTGCCATAGAATTTGAATGAAACTCGCCCAACATTATATGAGCATTGGACTTGCGTGCTGTAGATGTTTCCCCCTGAACTGATGGAAGTGTTTCATTTTACATTTTGGTCTTGGAATCACTTTGACTGTAGTTTCATCATCAGAATTGCTTGAAGAGATGCGTACATTAATCGTTTGGAAGACTATCTGAGATTGTTTTATATGGCATCTTTACACTCCTGAATTATACTGGTCGGAAAGCTTCGGAAAGCGAAGAACTTTGATGAAAACAAACAACAACAACAACGAAACTTTTTAAAGATGGCTGCAAACAAGATATTCAGATTTATCCTTAATTTGTTCATTGTGCAACTTCCAATTGCACTGAATGGCAGGGTCGCAGCCCTGTTACTAGTACAATCATTGTGGAATGCTTTCGACAACGCTACTCCACCTTGCGTTATAGGCAATCTTAGCGATGGAGGTGTGTCTTTTCGCGGAAGTCAATCGCATTTATGCAGTCTTCACATTTCTGCATCTCAAGATTCCAACATTCTTCTGGAGGTTCCTGACGACAGCACTACTTGCGAAACTGTTTTCTTATATATTCAACGCGAAGGGACGAGACTAGCATGTGCTCCCTATGTGGTTATAAATTTGCAGGATGAAGAATGCAATGTCGTTTTCATCCACAAAAGTCTCCAAATTAATCTGTATGGTAATGCCAAACTTTTAGTTAGCGAGATAGCAACGAAAAGTTTGCCAGACAGCTGTCAAAATTTCCCATTTGACTCGAAGGTACGTAAAACATCGGTTTGCTCTAAAGTAAAGCAATATGATGGCAAAATAACATGCGCTGATCATAATTATCCTATTCCTGGTTTATGTAAGATAGTCTTTGCATCAAATTGCAATTCCACTCTTTCTTACAGAGAAGTATCTTTCCAATGTTTGGATGATGATTTTTTTCAAACGCCTAAAATGATCGTCTTCGCAGCTAATATGACTGAATTGGATCTTAGTTTTAATAAAATCACAAAAACTGAAAAGAGTTCATTTGTAGGATTAGGTACACTAACTCATTTGTATCTTAATGACAACAGGCTGAGCCATATACCAGAAGGGTTGTTTAGGGGGTTAAACAAACTAAAAGAATTGTACCTGTATGGTAACCAATTGATATTACTGGAGATCGGTGTATTTCAAGGATTGAACAGAATTATTCGCCTTGATCTTGATGACAATTCTCTCACCACGTTGCCAACGGGGTTATTCGGGATGTTACAAAATTTACGTACATTATACCTACTAGGCAACCAATTGTTCGGTTTAAATGCGAACGTATTTCAAAATTTAGGAGAGTTAAATTATCTGTTTCTGTATAACAACAAATTGACTGAATTGCCTAATGGGTTGTTTAGCGGGTTGGGAAATCTGATTTTACTTTACTTGAATGATAACCAGTTAGTGTCCTTGGATGCTCGTGTGTTCCAAGGTTTGAGGAGATTAACTCTCCTTTCTCTTTATAACAACAACTTAAGTTCAATACCAGAGAAATTGTTTTGGGGGTTAGAGAATCTAGATAAACTGCACTTGTATGGTAACCAACTGATCACATTAAATACCGATGTGTTTTTTGATCTTGGTAGGCTTACTCATCTGCAGCTTGCGAACAATTACTTCGACATATTACCAGGTGGCTCGTTAAGAGGTTTACAAAATCTGAATAAATTGTATCTGAATGATAACAAATTGGTCACTTTGGATAGAAATATTTTCACGGGCTTGGGCAGACTGACGTACTTGAATTTGCACAGCAACAAATTAAAGACGCTACCGGTAGGATTATTTAGAGAGTTAAATAACTTGATAAAACTATATCTACATGACAACTGTTTAGTCACGTTAAATGTTAGCGTGTTCCAAGGTTTGAGTAAGCTCACCTACCTTGATCTTGAAGAAAATAAGTTAACCACACTGGCTCCAGGATTGTTTTTGGCGGTGCAAAATTTAACAGAAGTAAACCTGTATGATAATAAATTAGTAACATTAGATTCTAATGTATTCCGGGGTCTGAACAACCGATTAACCGTCCTTTCCCTGCGCCAAAACATCTTGAGTTCAATACCAGTGGGGTTGTTCTTGGAATTAACATATCTCAATATACTATACTTGGATAAAAACCAACTGGTTATTTTGAATCGTGAGGTTTTCCGGCATTTAAACAGGTTGACAATACTCTACCTTAATGAAAATAATTTGAGCATGTTATCAGAAGGGTTGTTTTTGGCGCTAAAAGATCTGAACGAGCTTTACCTGCATAGAAACCAATTGGTCGCATTGGGTGGCGAAGTATTCCATGGGTTAACTAAGCTAAATTCCCTTACCCTTTATGACAACAATTTGAGAATTTTGCCACGTGATATTTTTGCGGAGTTAAATAATTTGATGACACTGTACCTACATGATAACAAGTTGGTCAGACTGAATGCTAATGTATTCCAAGATCTGGGATGGCTATATTTCCTTAGTCTCGATAACAATAATTTCAGTACGTTGCCTGAAGATTTGTTTTGGGGAGTAAAATATCTCAATACATTGAACCTAAATGGGAACAACTTATTCACATTAGATATTAACATTTTCCAGGGTTTGAATTGGTTGGAAATTCTTAATCTTGATCACAATAATTTTAAAAAATTACCGGTAGAATTGTTTAAGGGGCTAACGAATCTGAAAACATTGTATTTGAATAGTAACCAATTTGTTTCTTTGAGTGCAAGACTTTTTCAAGATTTAAATTGGTTGATTCGCCTAGATATTTGGAATAATTCTTTACGTACACTGCCAATGGGCTTTTTTGAAGGCTTAGAAAATCTAAATAAACTATTTTTGTACCAAAACGAATTAGTCGCATTAAAAGCTGGTATATTTGCCAGTCTAAACAAATTGACACTTCTCACAATTGCGAAGAATAAATTGGTGAAATTATTACCGAATTTATTTCAGGGACTGGATGAACTTGAAATGCTTAGTTTGGAATACAACTATTTAAGCACACTTGAAAATGGAATTTTTCAAGGTTTGATTAATCTAAATGTTCTTTTTTTGTCTAACAATAGACTAACAAAACTGGATTCGGATATTTTTCAAGCCTTTCACAATATAGCATTCATTGACCTATCAACAAATAACTTGCAAAACATTCCATATATTACAAATTTGACTAAACCAACTATCGTGAACTTGAGATATAACACATTGACAGGAATAAGTCAAGATACGTTCTCTGCCCTTCCTAGAAATTCAGAGTTGTACGTTAGTCAGCATGAAATATGTCAGTGTTATATACCAAGTGGTGTTAATTGTAGTGCATCAAATGACAGATCTCCTTATCTGACATGTGATAGACTGCTCTCAGATAGGGTTTTAGTCGTCATGATGTGGCTCATTGGGGTAAATGCATTCGGAGGAAATTGCTTTGTGTTACTTTGGAGAAAGAGACTACCTCAAAAGAATAAAGTACAAGACCTGCTGCTCAGTAATCTCGCACTGTCTGATTGGCTCATGGGCATATACATGATAATTGTTGCATCTGCTGATTTGTATTTCGGAGAATACTTTCCCATGCAATCTGAAACCTGGAGATCTGGCATTACCTGCAGGATTGCTGGTGCGTTATCCATAACATCAAGTGAAGCTTCCGTGTTCTTTGTCACATTGATAAGCATTGATAGGTTCATAAACCTGCGCTTTCCATACTCTGTTAAAAAGATCGGTAAGAAATCAGCAGTTGTAATAATTGTATTGATATGGTTTATTTCAGTAACATTAGGCATCGTTCCATCTATTTTAACCGGAAAGAACTTCAGATTTTATGATAACTCTCATGTGTGCATTGGTCTTCCGCTTGCTCTAACTAAAACGTATTCCAAGGAAGAACTCAGGCAAGAAATCTTTCTTCTAAAATATTACACCTCTTATTTCAAAAATATATTATTACTAAATATAAAGGCCTTGCTACTGGTCTGTATTTTTCAACAGCAGTTTTTCTTGGCCTTAACTGTGCCTGTTACCTTATTATACTTGTATGTTACATTGAGATAGTAAGAGCTGTCAAACAGTCGTCAAAACAATCTGGGCGCACACGAGATATGAAAGAACAGATCAAACTCACTACTAAGGTAACGGCCATAGTTGGTACGGACTTTCTTTGTTGGTCACCAATTATTCTCCTTGGGATTCTAGTGCAAACAAAAGTAATCATGCTACCCCCGTCAATATATGCATGGTCAATAACATTTGTTTTACCCATAAATGCTGCCATTAATCCATACTTATACACAATTGCTGAAGCTCTTTCCGAATATAGAAAAAGAAGCTGGAACAATGATACAGGGGCACTGTCAAATATCTCTCACAACAGCAGTGCTTTGCATCTGGTGGAAAAGGCACTACACAATCTTTTAGTAATGTATAATACTAATAATAAACCAATATTTCTGCCGTTAGAACAGCTAAATGCGCGGGCTTCATCAACCCTTATAATCAGAAAAGACACCTATTTTTTTAAATTGAACTAATTTATTGGAGTTTATTATATTGCACTTTATATTGCATTATGCTATTCATTGTAGCCACATTCACAATCTTCAACAGTCTTTTTAAGAACTGTTGGAAATTGTGAATGTGGCTGTTCACTTGTTTTCAATTTCTTTGATATATTTCAATTGAACAAACGAGATCATAAAAGCAAATGTGCAAAGCAAACTGAAATCATTTTTATTGAGGTCCGGCCCGATATTAAACTATGTATTTCGTACAATATTTAACAAACAATGATCGAAAGGTAGTTTTATATTAATACGAATCTTTATCGATAGAATGTCACGATGTGAAACGTAACCCCCCGATTAATCCACATTTTAGGCAGGTTGCAAATAACCCTACGATTTTCCTCCGGTTAAAGTAAAACTCATGGACTTCATCATCAACTATCTAAAAGCTGGTGTCTACCGTTAATCTGGGATGCAGTCTTACAGGTAAAATAGGTGAGGTTTGAATAAAGTGAAAGAAGAAATGAAAAAAAACAATTGGTGTCGTGTGAGGTTTTCAAAAGCGAACGGTCGGAAAGCTGCAACCACGCCTTCAGAACAGTAAGGTTAGTAGATTCTTAGTAGCAATTACGTTCGAACGTGTTATCCAATAATGTACAAAGAACTCCCTATTGTAATGTATCATGCCTAATATATTTCTAATAAGTATATTGGGGCACGAAAGTTATGGAGTAATTCCGCATTTAAATCAACATGTTTTTCAGTGTTCAGCAAGCTTATAGTTGAAGTTGATGCACTTACATGCATGTGTAACTTATTGCTATCGGTTCGAATGTACTAATTGTGGGTCTTCAAGCACTTTTACAGTGTTTGCTTAATTTATGTACATTGCCACCTACTAGCAACCATTGTTCGGTTTAAATGCAAACTTATTTCAAAATTTAGGAGAGTTTTTGTTTTTTTTTTAAATTATCTGTTTTTTGCCAAGAGGGTTTTTTAGCGGATTGGCAATTCGATTCTCCTTTACTTGAATGAAACCAGTTAGTCTTCTTGGATGCTCGCTGTGTTTCAAGGTTGGAGGGGGGGGAGGAGAAGGGACTTAACTCTCCTTTCTCTATATAACAACAACTTAAGTTCAATACCAGAGAAATTGTTTTGGGGTTGAGAATTCCTGGGATGAACTGCCTCTTTATGGTATCCAACCCCCCCAAACTGATCACATTAAATGCCGATGTGTTCGTTGAATTGTTGGTAGGCTACTTCAAAAATATATTTATTTACGCAATGCGAAGCTTGCTACGGGTCTGTATTTTTCAACAGCAGTTTCCTTTGCTTTAACTGTGGCCTGTTACCTTAAAAATTGTACTAGTCTGTTACCTCGAGATAGTAAGAGTCTGTTAAACAATCGTCAAAACAATGTGGGCGCACACGAGATATGAAAGAACAGATCAAACTCACTACTAGGGTAACGCCATAGTTGGTACAGACTTTCTTTGTGGGTCCCATTATTTCCTTGTGATTCGAGTACAGACAGAGGTAATCATGCTACCCCCGTTCAGTATTGCATTGTCAACACTTTGTTTAACCTAATGCTGTCATTAATCCCTACTTATACGGCACTATTGCTGAAGCTCTTTCCGAATATGAAAGAAGAACCTGGACATGATCGGGGCACATCAAACACTGCACGAGCAGCGCTACACAATCGTTTAATATAGACTATTACTAATAAAATGTTTGCCGAGAGCATCTTCATGAACCCTTGTTTCGAAGGCACCTCTTTTTTAATTGACTAATTCATAGGCGTTTTCATCATATTGCACTTAAGATATGCTTTATGGTTAGTCATTGCAGTCATATCTACATTTTTCAACATCCTTTAATTGTTCAATTATTCGAATATTCACACTGAAAAATGAGATCATAAAAGCAATATATAAAGTGAAAATAATTAATTTTATTGAGGTCCGCTGTATTAAACGTCATTTATGACAATCAATGTATAAAATGTTTTAAATTAATTAAATCGAATCTTGTCGATAGAATGGATCACGATGTGTGAAACGTACCCCTCGATTAATCACCTCATAAAGTAGGGTCTCGCAATAGCACTACGATTTTCCTCGGAGTTAAAAAGGACAACCAGGGACTTATCCATATCTGGTGGCTTACCCTTAATCTGGGATAGAAGTCAACAGGGACAAAGTAGTGAGTTTGATTTATTAAAATTAATAATGGAGAATGGAATGAAAAAAACATGTGGTGACTATTAAATTCAGAAAACATGATTAAGGGTTTCAACCGAAAGGTCGGCAAGCTGCAACCACGCTTTCAGAACGGTAAGGGTTAATTAGTATACGTAATAGAAAATGTAAGTTCGAACGTGCTAGTAGAATTAATGTACCAAGAACTACCCTATTGTAATGTAACATGCCTATTTTTTTCTAATAAGTATATTGCACAAAAGTTAATATGTAGTAATTCTGTACTTAAATCAATGTGTTTCAATGTTAAAGCGTGTCTTATATGATTCCCTACATTGAACTTAATGTATTTACATGTATAACTTATAGCTATCTGGGTCGAATGTTAATAAATTGTGGGTCTTTCATGCACATTTACAGTGTTTGCTTAATTTATATTTGACCTTGATGTCCCATTGTTGCTATTACCTATGTGTTGAAAGGCGAAAAACATGATTAGGGGACTAAAACTTACCACTGATTGCCAGTAACGGCATTAAGAACATTGAAAGCTGGGCACAGCGCTAGACCCACACACCAAACGTTGTGAGATCGAGCACCGCTGCGTCCAAGATTTTGTGCCCATGAGTAAGGTGCTTCACATCAATTACTCCTCTCTTCCTAGATGTAAATAGACAATGGGATAATTCAATGATGGGAGTCTGCTGGGAAGGTAACAGACTCGCTGTAATGGACGTGTAGCGATCTCAAACAGGAATATTATATGGTTCATATTGGTCGCGTATGGCCCAATCTATTTATCTCCATATTTTCAGACTTCTTGGTCCATTAGTCCATTGTCCATTATTCTTTGGTAGACGACTTCATGATATCATTTCGTAAGCAATTGCTTATGGTGCTCCAGCCAGAAGCCCCGCTTACCATAGCAAACCATTGCTGATGATTCACCGACCCGAGCACAAACGAACTTCTTTACAACATCATTACACCATAAGCGCGCCACTGCTTAATATAATTAACCTTGGTTGGGTCACCCGTATAGCGCTATACCAAAGCACAGAAAGCTTGCACCTGAGTCAAATTATCCAATTACATTTCATTCCCATTTTGCTCATAATAATTTCATAGACACCTTAGTACAATTTGTGTTGCAATAGATCAAAGTCCATATTAGCGAAAATGTCAGTGGTTTAGTTCTGACATCGTCTTTAATGCTACTGACATTGCTGATATGCACAAAGCAAACCACACTTCTTCAAAACATTTCCCATCCATTACATCGTTCCATTATACCGTTTTGCTAGTTTCGATCGTTCGTGTTTTACATTCAATTCACATGGACTATCGCAACCTCGTGTCAGGGCGCATCGGATTTCCACTGATTGTACATGCACGACCCGTGCAGTAATTGGTTGGAATAGATCACACGACATGCATTATGCATGGTGCAGGGTGGTGTGACGTCGTAATTAGCACGACGTGCCTCGTTTTGTTGGTGGTTTGAGGATTCTTTTGCGTGTGTATGGCAATGGAGTAGCGGTGCCCGGCGGCAAACCTAGACTCCTTTATAAATATTGTTGAGTGTCCGGTAAAAGTGTGTTCGTGCCGAGAGGCAATGACAGAAGAGCAAGTTCATGACTACCTACAGTTTATATAGAAAATTCCAGATTCAAGTTCTTGATTCATTATCAAATAATGATTAAAAATTAATTTTCCGGTGTCTGTAAAGAAACTGAGTGTCCCCATGAGAGAGTATCCTACCTACCATAGCAACATGTAGGGAATAAATCGTGACCTTGTAGACAAGGCTATTTGGGTACAGTGCTGAAACAAATGATGCATACAGCACTCAGTGGAGAACACAATAGACAGATGGATAGTAGGACTGTAACTCACAAGTGACGGCAGACCAATATTATACAAATTGTGTAATCTAACCTATTACGTTGGATTCTCTAATGAGCTTTCAGATCATTATACCCCATTTGAAGGTCAAATCATTTAGCTTTTCGCTGATATGCATTCAGGCTTCTCGAGGAACTTCGCTCAGTGTAACACAAAATTTACTTATTATATATTATTTATAACTATTAACCCTCGTCTACCGGAGCCTTTTTGGTAACAAAAACATCCGAAGGGGGGGGGGGGGGTACCACCCCCTGTGATTTTCGTTTCTGAACAACCCGATTCTGTATAATTGGTACCCAACACCGGCCATTAGCTTAGACCCGTCTTCCTCCGTCCTTGGTACTAAAAATACCCCCCCACCGTACCAACATCCCCACATTTATGACGTCACCCATTGACGTCATATGTTGATGCAAGTATGAAAATACTGAATATAGGTGGAAATTGATATTTCGCCATTTTAGCGACTCAAACACCTTATTATAGCCCCTCTAAACCCCACCCCTCGACCGCCTCCATTATCCACTCCCCAACACCCTAGTATTTTGGTATCAATGGAAGGGACGCGACCAATCACGCGATCTTTGGTACCACCCACCCCACCTCCACCAAGTGTCTTCTGCTTCCTTGTTGTGTTAGGCCCCATGTTGGTACTTCTCTTACGAGGGGGTGGGGGCCGACGGGTGGTTGCAACCCCACCCCCCCCCCCCTATCCATCACCGGACTTGGGATCACATGTATTTACCCTAGTACCCACCCTGTGGATGTTGTTTTTGGACTGAAAAGCGCCACGCGGAAACCCAATGTCAATGGACAATACATTACCACCCCCCCCCGACATTTGCGCCCAAAAAAAGGGAGTTTTAGCAAGCCGCCCGGGCGACAAAACACGGACAGCGCCCGGGGAGACCCCCCGCCGCCGCGGCTGGCTCCCCGTACACCTCCGGTAGACGAGGGTTAAGAGGGGGAATTTCCTGGATATTGTTGACATCTAAGTTATTTGATGCATATTTATTTTTAACAATCCGCATGTCTATAGAAGAACCGAGGTATTTGAATGTTGTAATGACGTAAAATTCGCTCATAATATTTTCTCAACGCGGCACAATAGCGATCATTCTTTTGGAAATAAGCTTTGGATCTTCTAAGAAAAAGAATTAAGCACAATGATGGGGTTCGAAAGCGTGTGCATTTAAGAGACTGCTCTGATAGGTCTGAGTGCATCTTGTTGCCTATTAATGTATATATAAATATATTTAATATCTATATTAATATGTATACATGTACATATAGGCATATTTCTATTACTTCCAACTCTTTCGAAGGTCTTGGAAGGATTATGTAAACAGAATGGTTTAATGATTATTTCAAAGCAAAATTCTTGTTCCAACCAGTTTGGATTTCGCCCAAAGAGGACACCGATATGGCCATAAATGACTTATACACCAAAGTAACAGAGGCTTGGATAACAAACTATCTATGGTATCTTCTGGATTAAGCAAGCTTTCGATAACATTAAAACCACTACATCCTTATAAATATGTTAACCACTAAGGCCCCAGTAAAAAAACATCCCCGTAGTTGCCCAAGGGGGGGGGGGGGTGGGTCCTAGGGAACTACCCCAGATAACCACTTTCTTTCTCCATGGGGTTTGATCATGACCATAACACAAGTAAATGGGGGTCACATAAGAACCACATACCCACAATAACAATGAAAATCCGAACTTTACCTATGAAACCTATGGTCAATTGAAATTGTCACTCTCCGAAAAAAAGTGGTTTGCTTATTTTCATCCTCAGCAAACTCCAATTAAGGTTTTGAACCAAAATAATTAATATATCTACCTCTAGGACTAACCAGTTAAAATAATTATTGCAAATATAGCCAAATTTATACCATATTACATTTTTTTAGCGGAAACTTCAAATTCACCTTGGTTCTTTCCATAGACTTACAAAGTTAAGAGTACGGTCATGACAAAATTAAAATTGGATGCTATTCGCATATAAAAGGTTATTTGTTAATGTATATTAATTATAATAATTGCCTACCTAAGGTATATATATATAATAAGACAAATAAATCCCAAGATTTAATTATTTAATTTTTTAATAGTAAAACATCGTGATTTTTTTCACTTCCGTTAGTGCCCAAGGGGGGGGGTAATAGGGACCCAACTAATTATTTTAATGAAGCAGTGGGCGGATTAAATTTTTTTGAAAGACCGAAGCGTATCATAAATCGACATTAGCAAAAACGCCTTGCAAAATTTTGATTGCGAACCGGAAATCGCAAACAAAAAAAAAAAAAAAAAAATGGGGGGAGTACTATGGAACCCCCGTGTTCACGTAAGTGTTAAGCCTTTATGACATAAGGGGTCTGGCAAATGCTTGGATATCCAATTACTTATCTGATAGGAAAACAATTATGTTACATCTACTGGGTAAATCCTTTTCGCCCTCTAACATCATCTGTGGTGTACCACAAGGCTACATACTGGGTACCGCTTCTCGTCTTTACTGTACATCAACGCATCTTCATCTTTGTTCCGGCTTACTCACTATATATTAATGGGATGGACACTAACATCTTTTTCAAATGAAGACCTCGTACGCTCGAAACCACGGTAATACGAACTTTACTTATTTCCATAAGCATAAAACAAATTTAATGATTTTCAAAACAACAATAGCACAAGACCAGATACTAAGCTAAAAACTACAAATCGACAATCACAGATCAGTGAGGTAAAAACACCGCTAAATTTTGCGTACTTATTGATAACAACCTTTCTTGGCACTCCCACACTGCTCACATCTCAAAAATTATTTCATCCGCAAAGTTCGTTCTTATATTCCCTAAAAATTTCTCTTCGCACCCTATACAATATTTATTTACCATATCTAAATTATTGTGCAATTGTCTGGCAGACAAAAAATAATAAAATCTCAACTTCTCTTCCAAAAATGTGCAATTCGCACCTTTACATAATTCCTATAGCTGGCACACCACAGAACCTTATTCCATCAATGAAACATGTTAAAAACTTTATGATATTTATCTTTTCCAAATTGGTACTTTCATGTATAAATTCCATTACAATTTACTTCCTTCAGGCGTACTTGAACCCAGTTTCTTCCAAAGAAATTATCAGATCCATTCGTACAACACTCGCAATGCTTCGGACCTTCACATTAACCCTACCAACACAAAACTAGCAGAGAATACCATTAACCCACGGGCACTATTTTGGAACGGCTAGCTCAGTCACACAGCCGATTTTGTGCTAGAAAAACACTTCAGACTGCTTCCAGACTGGTGCCGATGCCCAATTTTCGAAAATCGTGAAATCTTTGTCATGTGTAGTTTTTTCTTGGGCTGTTCCTCGCTGTGTCTCGTACCTTTTTTTTTTTTTTTGTTTTTTGTGTTGGTTTTCTTTTTTTCTTTTTTCTTTTTCTTTTCTCCCTTGTTTTTTGTTTTTTTTTTTTGTTTAAACGCATATTTTTTTAAAAATATTTTTCTTTTTTTTTTTTTTCTTTTTTTTCTTTGTTTTTGTTTTTTTTGTTTTTTGTTTTTTTTTTGTTTCCTTTTTTTTCTCCTTTTTTTTTTTTTTTTTTTTTGTGTGGTTTTTTTTTTTCTTTTTTTGTTTTTTTTTTTTTTTCTTTTTTTATGGCAAGTATGGGCCTGTTATGTGCAGTCGTCTGTAGCTTACCCTTATTTCGCTAGAAAACCACTTCCAGACTGCCTCAAGACTGGTGCCGCTGGCCATTTTTCGAAACTCGTGAGTAACTTTCCTTTTTCAGGTGTAGTTTTGCCAAGTCTGGGACTGTCCGTACAGTCTTCTGCCGTATTGTGTGGTCGGGAGCAATGGGCAAATTGAAAAAAAAACCGCCCCGATTTTTTCTTGCCGCTTTAAAATATCGTGGCGGGTTTTGGAATCGGGCAAGTTCGGCTTGAACACATGAGCGGTTTGGAACCGGTAGCCGATGAGTTGGTGCGCATCATGAGTGGTTGTGTGCAGTTGGAAAGTGGTCGGCAATGAGTCTGCTACAAGCGGGAGAGAAAATGCAAGCCAACTGATATGTTGAATCGGCGACTAAACTCGGGTACTATAGAAGATAAAGTCGCCGAATGCAGTCTTGGACAGCAAACGTGTGCTGGTCGTGTTGAGGTCTGCGATGATTGAGACTGAACCAAGTGACATCCTTGATCGCCGACTGCTCGGCGATTGAGCATCTCTTGTCTTGTAATTTGAACAAGACGGCAGGCCGATTTGGAAAGAAATGTGGTCTTGTGTGTGGAAGAGTTGGGTCGCGTCGCGGGTCATCTTCATGTGACGGGACTTTCTTGGCGTCAACAATCGGCGACCAAATCGACGGCAGTATGACAGTAACAGTCACAACTTGTGCCGTCGTTTCAAGGTCAGTGACTAATCGGGGACTGAACAGGTGGCGTCGCCAATTAAAACATGCTGGATTCTGTGATCCATGATGCTGTCGCTACTGTCGGCGTTTCAGCATCCCTGTCTCGTTGACGACGGGATACTCGCAGACTAATCATCCCTGGTCGGGATAAAATTGTAAATTTCAAGTTGAACAAGACTGTAGCCGATTTTGAAAAAAAAATGCGGTCTTGTGTAGTCTGGAAATGGTTGAGGTGTCCGGGGCTGTCTTCTGTGTGACTATACCTTTGATTCACTTTAAAAATAGTCCCTCACTCAAAAACGGTTTCTTTTCAGTTCATACATGTAGATGGTTTTGTTAGCTTTATCATGTGGAATTCTGTATCGATGCTCCTGTTTTCTTTTAGCTTGCTGCCAGTACTCACTCTTCCCTAGTCTGTTTGTCTTTGTTGTGTCCCTGTATCATAACTTTATTTGCTTTAGGATGCCTGCATACCCGATCTACCACTGTAAGATATTATTCTCCTGTTATTGATATCAAGGTTTACCATTTCCATTCTCTCTTAATTACTTGGTTATGCGGTCCATCCATGGTAATCATCCATACCATTAGCTTTTTCCTTGAATGGGCGCATTGCGTTTACACGGTCTGGTTTGCAGTAAACTTTAATTTATGTACAGATAAAAAATAGGTTATATTTGTATTCAATTATATATTAAATCATGTTATATTGTCCAGTACCTGTATATAAAAGAGTGTTGATGGAGTAATAAAAAAAAAATTGTTGAATGAATGAATGAATGAATGAATGAATGAAGGAATGAATATTTAAAGAATAGTTCATTACGGGAGATTTGAGAACCCATTTGTTACATGGCCTTAGTATTGTGGTCTCTGTGTAAGGTTAAAGGTGACGAGTAAGTTTTTAATTCAAACTAAATTGTTTGATGTCAGGTATTTTGTCTCTCTGTCCTGTTTTTCATGCTCTCGAACAAATCACTACACTGAAGCGCAGAAAAAAACATAAAAACGGGAACATGAAAAGCTGGTACCTTAAAAATTTCATATCTTTGATCAAAATACACAGTAAGGTTTTACAAAAGTGGTGTCAAAATACTTCAACACCCCCCCCAAAAAAAAATAAATATTTTTATAGCGATTTTTCTGTAGATCAAAGAGCCTTACATTATTTCGCTTGCCACAAGGAAATCACCATATATTAGTTGGTTTCACAGCTAGACGGCAGACTGGTTAGGCGATCAAAACAATCCATTGTAGATCGCGATATTCCAGTACACAGTTCTCCAGATTTCGTTTGGGTCGACGAGGAATTGAGATTAAGTTCCTGCCCGGAACACAAACACATTAGTCGCAGTGGGTCACGATACATGTATACAATTGTTTTGTCTGAGAATCTCAGAATATGAGTCCGCGCTTCATCCATTGCGCCACACGTGGATCGCAAGCCATAAGGCCATAACGTAGTGCTGCAACGCGTTGCGAGAAAGTAGCAACGCGTTGCGACAATTTCGGCAACGCGTTGCGACGTCGGCCAATCAAAATCAGTATTCTGTGACGTATTTCAAAAATAGACCCATAACGCGTTGCTAGATACTTGCAACGCGTGACCAACCTTCACGACGCGTTGCGAGCTTCACAACGCGTTGCAAGTTTCACAAGCGTTGCTAAGGCCACAAGCCATAAGGAGTCAAACGTATTGCCGCAACGCGTTGTTGTGAGAAAGTCACAACGCGTTGCGACCTTTCGGCAAACGCGTTGCGACATTTCGGCCAACGCGTTGCGCCCTTTCGGACACGCGTTTGCGACATTTCGGCAACGCGGTTGCGGACATTCGCAACCAGTTGCGGTGTCGGCCAATCACAATCAGGAATTCTTTGACGATTTCAAAAAATTACAAAGCTCACAACGCGTTGCGACCGTCACACGCGTGCAAACTTCACAACGCGTTGCGGCAATACGTATGACCTTATTGCCTTCACAACGCGTTGCGAAGTTTACAACGTGTTGTGAAGCTCGCAAAACGCGTGTGAAGGCTGGCAACGCGTGTGAAGCCCGTAAGGGTCATAACCGTATTGCCGCAAAGCGTTGTGATGGATCTATTTTTTGAAATAGTCACAGAAATGCATGATTTGATTGGCCGAGAGGCCGCAACGCGGTGCCGAAATGGTCGGCAACGCGTGCTACTTTCTACAAACCTTTATGGCTTGTGAACATTCGCAACGCGTTGTGAAGGTCCCAACGCGGTGTGAAGGCTTGAAAGCGTGTGAAAGCTCGCAACGCCGTTGGAATGTTTGCAACGCGTCTTTGAACAAAGTATCTAAGAACGCGTTATGGCGTTTATTTTTTGAATACGCTCACAGAAAACATGATTTTGATTGCCGGACGTCGCAAACGCGTTGCCGAAATGTCGCAACGCGTTGATACTTTCTCGCAAAGCGTTGCAGCAATACGTTATGGCCTTATGGCTTGCAGATAAACGTGTGGGCGCAATGGATGAAGCGCAGGACTCATGATTCTGAGATTCTCAGACAAACATTGTTCTACTGTTATTCGTGACCCACTGCGACTAATGTGTTTGTGTTCCTGGGCAGGAAAACTAATCTCAATGCTAGTCCGACCCAAACGAAATTGGAGAAATGTACGGAATATCGCGGATATTACAATGGATAGGTTTTGATCGCCGAACCAGATGCCGTCTAGCTGAAAACAAACTAATTATATGTGGTGAATTTCCTTTGTGGCAGAGAAATAAATGTAAGCGATTTGATCTTCAGAAAAGCGCTATTAAAAAATATATTTTTTTTTGGGGGGGGGGTTGATTGAAGGTAATTTTGACACCCGTTTGTTAAACTGAAAACTTGTGTATTTGATCGATATGAAAATTTTTAAGGTAACCAGCTATTAATGTTCCCGTTTTTATTTTTTCTGCGCCGTAATTGTATGATTGTTCGAGAGCATGACAGGACAGATGAGACAAAATACCTGACATCAAAACAATTAGTGTGGAAATGAAAAATACGACTCGTCACTTTCACCTTACACAGAGACACATACTAAGGCAATGGTAACAAAGGGGTTCTCAAATCTACGTAGAAAAATTCTGTAATATTCATTCATTAATTTCATTCATTCATTCATTCATTCATTCACATTTATGACTCAATCAACCACTATTTATTACAGGTAATAGGACCAAATGCAGGAACATGATTTAATATATAATTGAAGTACAAATATAACATATTTTTATCTGTACATAAAATAAAGTACTGCAAAACCAGCCGTGTAACGCAAATGCGCCCATTCAGAGGGATAGGAAACAAGCTAAGGTATGGATGATAACTGGCTGGACCTGCATAACAAAGTAAATTATGAGAGAATGCGAACTGGTTAAAACCTTTATATCAAAGAACATGAGATTAATACTGTACAGTGGGTAGGATCGGGTATGCAGAGCAGTCCTAAAGCAAATAAAGTTATGAGCCAGGGAAAACAACAAAGAAAACAGACTAGGGGCAAGAGGGGGGAATGGCAGCAAAGCTAAAAGGAAAACAGGAAAGCGATACAGAATCGGACACATGATATAAGATCACAAAACTCAATCATACATGGTATGAATAAAAAAGAAACCGTTTTTGAGTGAGGGATATTTTTAAAGTGAATCTAAAGGTATAGTCACACAGAAGACAGCTCCCGACAAAAAATTCACGACTACACAAGACCGCATTTTTTTTCAAAATCGGTCAGTCTTGTTCAAACTTGCAAAATTTAACATTTTATACACGCCAGGGAGGATTAGTCGGCATTATCCCGTCGTTCACGAGACAAGGGATGCTGAAACGCCGGAGCAGTAGGCGACCGCACCATGGAATCAACAAGATCCAGAATGTAATTGGCGATGCCAATTGTTCAGTCCCGATTAGTCGCCCGCCTTGAAACGACGGCACAAGTTGTGCTGTACTGTCAAGACTGCTATAGTCGTTGGTGCCGAGTGGTTGACGCCAAGAAACGTACCGTCACATGAAGATGACCGCGGACGCGGGACCAAACCTCTTCCCCAATACACAAGACCACATTTCTTTCCAAATTCGGCTGCAGTCTGTTCAAATTACAAGACAAGAGATGCTCAATCGCCGAGCAGTCGGCCGATCAAGGTGTCACTTGTTCAGTCTACAATCAGGCGAAGACCTCAAACACGACAGCACACGTTGCGTCATTTTCAAAGCTTACATTGTTTACTGGGTATTTATATATAGTGCTAATTTTTTATGTAATTGCCCGTACAGTTGTTACACAGGGAGTCCAAATAAATCTGCCTCCCCCCCCCCGGAAAATGTGTAACATAACATACCTCAGGCAGTTTCAAAGTGGCAATGCAAAGGTCCAGCGGATAGGCAGGGTTCTAGTTGCGAGTCAAATATGGATAACCATGTGAAGCTAGCCTAATGTCTCAGACATAGCCAACAAGTTACAGTAAATTCCGTACAATTCCTGTTCTTGGTGCTGGCAGAGTACCAGGGCTATGGTGTTTCGAGGTAAAACGGAAGCATATTTTTGCTTCTCAATCGCGCCCTATTACGAATCACTCACAAGGTCTAAACCGCAGACAGCTGGAGTGGTTTTTCACCGAATATACAATTACTTACAATGATCTCAACTATGGCAATCCGTTTCTGATGATTCGTGTTGATTTCCTCCCTATTTTTTTTTCCGGACTTCCGATTAGGAACTCCCGCGTTCATGAAATTATTGACTTGCTTGGGCTTCACCTTTAGTCGAGTCTTCGTCCGAGGGCCTTCTTCGTCGTCCGATACGCGTAAGAGCGCACTACTATCGTTAATATCTTTGAAATAAATAGCTCTGCTCGTCGGCCTGGAATGTTTGATGCTTATTTGAATTCTCTGTTGCGCTTAGTATAGCATTCCCCCCCCCCACACACACACAAACATACGGCTTAATCCGTTGACTCCCTCTAGTCACCCATAGGGAGAAAGTGACAACTATACACTTTGAATGGAAGCCGAATCTGTAAAATCTGTAAAATCTGTAAAATCATGTACTATTCATATATATTTTCATCACGACTGCTCCGTGTTGTTTATCGCCCGTTGTGCAAATAGGCCGATTTTCAAATCGATCATAATAAAACATAATATGACCACCTGATAGATTATGTCTGCGATACCGCGTACCGTCCATGTCTAAATTCTAAACGGGATTAATTCCCAATTGGCCCCAATAAACGGAGCTAACGGAATAATAAAACCCGAATAGGCGGTGTCAGATATGTCCATATGCTGACATGGGGTCACAAATAATCAAAAAACCGCTTCGCCTTCTAGTAACCTTTAGAATGAAACAGAATGAGTAAACGGTAAAATTGAGAGCTAAGATAAATGAGTGCCAACGTGTGTTTATTCTAACAGTCTCTCAGTTTGATCCAGTTTAAAGTGTGCATCATATCGTTGGTTGGGGTTCTAATGTGAGCACGAAGGATATGCGAGAAAGTCTATTCTGAAGAATTTGGACGTGAGCCTCGCAGTTTTTGGCTAACTGGGCGAACGGTGATCACAACGTGGCATGACAAGTGTTGGCAAGTCAAGCCAGAGTGTCATAGAGAAGATAGCTTTTGACAGTAAAGACACTATCAGTGATCACCTGAAGACTCAATATTTTGAAATTTTACGGATAGCTTAAAACGGGCTTCCAAAAGAGATTGATATTTTTACAACAGAAAAAATTGACAAAAAGACGTAAAACAACATCTCTCAAAGATAGAATCTCCATTCAAAATCTGATGTCAAAGTTAATGCCCTACGCACATACATAACTTTTGTATATTAGCCTCCATTTTGGTGATAAAAATATTATTTTTTGATTCTCAAATTTACTTAAGACGCATTTCTCAGGAAAAAGTACTTTGTTTATTATGGAAAGCCCCTTGAACTATATCGAGATCAGACCAACGTTTCTGAGATGTGAATGGGAATCCCAAGATGGTAAACTTTAGAAACTGAGTCAACTTGGGGGTTTATGCTTGAGATCAAAACAGATGCCTAATGTGGGGGTTTCCCCCCATGGTCTTATAAATGTGATGCAATGCATATGAGTAATTTTATTCTAAATCCCATTGGTCATTGCAAGGGTTTATGTTTATTCAATGCTGTGGTAATATCTATTAACGACTTTTGTAAGTTGTGAAATTCTTATAATAATGAGAGATTTGGAAAGACTCAGGGCCATCAGTAGTAAACCAGGCTATACAGTATAGTTATAGCTAGTTTTAAATCGCAATAATGGTAGCTTTGTGCATCACATAGTGTCCAGGATTTAAAGCCACCGGACGCTTGAAAGCTGAACTGTTCTGTTGTCGTCTTTAAGCCAAAGAGCTTACAGTTTTTGAATCAAAAAGTGAATTCTATTTTGGTCCTAAATGCATTGGCGGCAGACTGATGGTGGTAGAATACCCGGATTGTATTTCAGAATATAGTGTCGTCAGGGAAAACCCCGTCTGGCCAAACGTGATCTTCAGGATGAGAAAGATATCCATGGAATTTACCTGTAATTATAGTGGTGAGGAGACAGTCATCGTTGAACTGCAACACTCTTCTTCTTTTAACTATGGACATAAGCGCATTCTGGAAGAACTTTGTGTAATCCTAAAACAGTTGAGTTTCAACATGTGAATTTGTACATGTAATTATGTTTTGGACCTACCATTCTTGAATCAATCTGATTAAAATCATTAAATCTGTGTTTTATTATATTAAAATTAGAATCTCTTGTGCACAAGGCGCATTTGTTTGTGTTTGAAAAGGTATTTCTGTCCTGACCTTTGACATCCTTGAGACGTCATAACACTTTGTCCTTACTGGAATCTTTCAGTCTACACTTGTAGGGTATCTAATGATAGTTTTTTTTTTTATACTTGTTACAGACATGCAATAGTCTGATTTTTGATATTTTGTGTTTTTTCAAATTTATATTTATCAAATTATTGATTTGCCTTTAATTAACGCCACACAACGTTTTGCACAGGGTCAAAGCAACCACCAAGGTATTTAAAATTGTCTACTCTTTCACCAGTATCATTGATGCTGATTTATAGTCATTGTCATTGTTTTGTTAAGGTTTTGACGAGTGCTTAAAATATAAATTTAGTTTTCTAAACAGATTGTTAATGATTTTCATAACCTTGAACAATTTTAGCCAAGTTTATATTACCGCTCCTGCTGGAGACTAGGTGGATTGTTTTAGTAGTGCTAGAAGTTGTAGTCTCATCCCATACATAATACATTTTGCAATTGACACTACGTAAACTATTTTCGATAACAATATTGAGTTGTGTGTGCATTGGTAGGCGGGGTGTTTTGTGTGTTTTGAGGTCCAATGGATTAGGTGAGTGGTGTGCTACTAGCGATTTGGGTAACGAGCCGGCTAAGTATCCTTGGTAAGGCACATTTTTTCCCTGTGGCCAGACTCTCCCATTCTGGTTTGCGATTTCTACATTGCACTTGCGTTGCTGATAGTCCAATAATTTGCCTCTAAGAGTTAGCGAGGGAATAACCTGGTGACCGCTTTGTTAAATTTGAAAGGACCCGAACCAGACCATGAAGTGTGGCATTGCAATGTGAACAACCTCACGAGATGTTGCGCAATCCCAGAACCCCGTTGTTGATCAACTCTGAACCAAAACCCCCCATTATTTCATTATAAATCATCCCCGTTTCGTCCCTCCAATCTAAGACCT